>CM045893.1:5467500-5560000 GCA_025169545.1 Anguilla japonica | reverse complement strand
CGCGTCCTCAACAGGTGTTAATCGCTGTTTATAAACGCGCGTTTGACTCTGACACCCGGCAAACGGAGGGAAAAAGCCGCTTTGATCTCCCTTGAAACAAAAAAGAAAAAAAAAGAAAAAAAAAAAAAAAAACGGTCTCGCGTGTGCAATTACCGCGTGGCGGGCGGAAACGCGCTAATGTTTTTATGAATATTGATGCGCGGATCTTCAGTGGGACCGCATGCTCGCCGCGCGCCAGCCGTCAGGCCTAATCAAAGGCCGGAGCGGCGGCGGCGGCGGCCCGGCTGATCCCTCTGAACGGGGAGCACGGAGACTAGACCGTCGGAATCGCGCTCTCGTTATCCTGCACCCCCCCTTGTCCCCACTGAAAGCACCGGCTCGGCTCATCTGCTGCAGCAGAGCGCTGACTCATCATCATCATCATCATCATCATCATCATCATCATCCTCATCATCTCCAGCCTCGGTAACCCCGCGAAACGAGGCCCGCCTCCCGGGGACGAGTGCCATCGTCCCGGCGGGTGGGTAGAGGGGTTCTCCTCCCCGTCCTCCTCCTGCACTTCCTCGTCCTCCTCTGCACCTCCTCCTCTGCGTCAGGCTGTGCCTGCCTGCCTGCCTGCCTGCCGCAGCCCTGCTCCACGTGCAGGGGGTGGAGGGGGGATTTTGGCATTGAGAAGGGCTCCCCGCACCTCCAGATAAGTGTCTTTATTTACCCTCCCGCACCCCTCCGCCAGCTGTCAAGCAGTGTCAGCCCCCCCGCGCTCCCGGACAGCGCTCCTGGGAGGAGAGACTGACAGCCTGGCGGGCCGGGCAGCGCAGAGCTCTACCTCAGCCTGCCCCCCAATCCCCCCCCCAACCCCCCCCTCCCCCCCCCGCCGGTTCCTCTGCCTCCTCTCCATCTCCCATCTCTCCTTCAGACACTGAGCAGTTCAGTGACCCACAGATCTGGGCCTCTCTCTCTCTCTCTCTCTCTCTCTCTCTCTCACTCTCTCAATCGCTATCTCTGTCTCTCTCACTCCCTCTCTCTCTCTTTCACTCTCTGTGTCTCTGTCAGTGTCTCGCTCACTCTCTGATTCTTGCTCGCTCAATTTCAATTTCAATGTGTTTTATTGGTGTGACATGCGCTGTATTGCCGACAACACAACAAAAAAACAACAACTCTGTTAGCTAATATACACATATCACCGACGCATACAACCTAAAACAACAACAAAAACAGCATCATAATGTAGGCTATGCCTCTCAGTCTCTCTCTGTGTTTATCTCTCTCTCTTGTGAGAACTTAGATTTGGTCGCAGGGAGGAAAGCGAGTGTATCTGACTCCATTAACTTCGAAACCTGCGATGTGGATGTTTGTGTGATTATGGGCTCGCGTATACGTGCGTTGACTAGGCTGTGCTGAAATAATGAGCGGCAAGACTCTGCGCCTTGGAGAGCAAGACTGTCGACTACCGCCAGGCATTCTTATGATTCGGCCGTCCCCGGGAGCTCTAACCAAGGTTACTCCATCTGGTTAGTGAGACTAAACATCTGAGTATCCTGGACCATGACCCAGTTACTATTTATATGAAACAACACTGGGATCCATCTGGACTCTGAAACCAACACATCTCTCTCTCTCTCTCTCTCTCTCAGAGCAGCTGCACATCCTGCTAGTGAAACTATCATGTGGCCAGTGAGTAACCCGTTTACTGCGTTACCCCAAAACCGTACACGGGACCCATGCACTGATTGGTTTTCACAGAGACGCACAACTCCGGTCAATACATGCGAATCAGGTACTTTAGATGCACTGAAAAAAGGGAAAACCATTTATGATGACACAATACGACAGCTGGCGATAACCAAGGGTAGGCCAGGTTCCAACGATGCTGGAACAATTTATTTACAAAGGGAGACAAATAAAGACCACTATTCTATACGAAGAGAAAAATACATTCAACCTAACAAACTGAGACAAAGAAAAGGAACATAAAGAGAGTACTGAGAGTTCAGTATGCCCAAAGAAGACTGGTACCAGGAGAACTATTAGAGAGAATGTTTCTTTGGACTTCCCTTAAATGCAATCATGAGCAAGCCTTCCACATTACACGCTTCCCAAATAAGGTCTGGACTGGAACAGGCCTGTAACACCCTCCCCCCCCAACCAAGAGACCCCCCCCCCCCCCAAGAGAAGCCCCCTACTCCTCAGGAAGAGACAAACTGCATAGCTTAACCGTCCATAATCTAGTGATAGTAATAAGATACTTTGTTTGATGGTGCGTGATTTTATGACTGCACCTATCATTTCTCCAGATAAATTTCTATGGAGGTTCCTCAGTGATCCACACACTTAAGCAGGCATATATATAGTCCTTTACTTTCCCCTCCATACGTACTTGGGATCATAACCTCCCTATACCACCTCATAACAGCTCAGTCTGCCTGTCTATGTATCACACCTCTGCATTTCAGTTGATATTACTCATGGTCCACCAACACATCATGCCCAGTTATTTCCATGCACACACGCACAATGCTTTTGTTCAGTCTATATTGCGGGTATAGGTGCCTGTGTTCTGGCCATCCCATGTGTGGCAAACAGCCTGCCACAGGCCACGAAGTGGCTTTCCAAGGGGCCCTCCAGCACAGAGACACAGGGAGACGATGTTAAAACCAGTCCACACTTATTCTCGAGGGTGGCAAGATGTTACAGCCAAGGAGCAGATTCAAAACACTGTCATGATGGCGAGGCTCTCCCTTGTGTGAGTGGGGATGGCAGATTTAACCTGTCCCCACTGATAACCTCACTATGCACAGGTGCAGCCACTCCTGTTCCCGGGTCCAATTAGCCTGGCCAATTATCTAATTCTTAACCAATTATCTAATTGGCCAGGTCTAATTAGCTTGACCCAGGGCAGGTGTGGCTGCTTAAACCAGCCACCCCCACACCACACCATGTTTATACCATGCCTCCGGCCCTAGGTGCCAGTGGGGTGAAAGGGTTGTGAGACTGTCCCACAGTTATATAGGCTTTCCACATGCCTTTTAGAACCTGTGATATTTACAACTCCACCGAAGTGTGGGCAATGGAATGATTAAAGTCCAGAGGTGCGATTTGGTTAGAGCAGTAAAAAATTGCACCTTACACTTGCCTCTCTCTCTCTCTCTCTCTCTCTCTCCCCCCCCCACTCTCTTTGCCTGGGTCTCTCCTTCTCTTTCTGTCTCTCTCTCCCCTCCTCTCCCTCACTCTCTCCCTCCTCCTCTCCCTCTCTTTCCCTCTCTCCCCCCCCTCCTCTCCCTCTCCCTCTCTTTCCCTCTTTCTCTCCCCTCCTCTCCCTCACTCTCTCACCCCTCCTCTCCCTCTTGCTCTCTCCCTCTCTCTCCCAATCTATCACCCAATCTCTCTCCCCCCTCTCTCTCTCTCTCTCTCTCTCTCTCTCTTTCGTAACTGCAAAGCTACCCGCGGAGCTAAAACACACCGGAGGAAGGGATGACTGACAGCTACCCCCCTGCCTCAAGCTCCACCCCTCTCGCCTCCCTCCCTGACCCATAGTAACCCTCGGACATGACACCCCTGGCTAGCAACCACCTGTCCGGCTCCCTCCCTCCCTAGTCTCGGGTCCTACAGACACCTGAGACCATGACCTCTGCCGCCGCCCTCAAGGGCAAGCACAGAACCAATTACCACGGTTTACACACACACACGTACACGTACACACACACACACACACTCATATACACACACACACACACACACACACACACATACACTCATATATACACACATACTCATACACACACACGCACACACATGCACACACACACACGCACACACACACACACCACACCATACACACACACACACACACCACAGTGTCGCTGATTAAGTACCGCCATCAGACCCATTAGAGCATTAACGTAATCTCATTGGTAATGACAGTTATCATAATCACAGCAATTAGCGGCCACAAATCTTCGCAATCAAGTCATTTCGCCATCGCCCTCTCGCCGTCATTTTAATAAAAGTTATTTTTTCCTTTTCTTTTTATCAGTGTTGACTGTGATTAGCTTCTCCGCCATCACCGGCATTGTTAATATCATCGTTGTTTTTCCACCGTCGCCACCGTTACGGCTTGTGTGCTAATCAGCAGCGATGCTGTCGCGGGTAAGAGGAGTTTCCAGGGGGTAATTCCTATGTTCCTAGGGTCCTATGTTCTTAGGGCAGTGGTTCTCAACTCAGGCGAGAAAGGGCCGGTGTGGGTGTAGGTTTTTGTTCCAACCAAGCTGTTACACACCTGATCCTACTAATCAAGGTCCTTAGTAAAGACTCCAAAGGTTGATTAGTAGAATCAGGTGTGTAACTGCTTGGTTGGAACAAAAGCCTGCACCCACACCGGCCCTTTCTGGCCCCATAGGGTCCTATGTTCCCAGGGTCCTTCTATGTTCCCCAAATATATATGGCACATAATGGGACCATGACAGAGGGTCCTATGTTCCCAGGGTCCTATGTTCCCGAGCTCTACATATGTGCTGTCCCAGGGTCCCATGTTCCCAAGGTCCTAGGACCCTGGGAACATAGGACCCTGGGAACATAGATACGCTCCTGTTTCCCGCAGGACGTTCCTGCTTCGGGGCCTAACCGCAGTGCTCTCTGGGAGGGGAGGGTCTCAGCATTTAGGGCCCAGTGACTGTGACTTAGATATTAGATGCCAGTGGCAGAGGTGGTGAATGTATGAACTGATGTCATGCTAATATACAGCGCAACAAAGAGGTCTGTGGGTCACATTTATAAGGTGTGAGATCACAAACATGTGATTAGAATTTTCTCAACTGAACATTCCAATGATGATGTAACAATCATGACTGGTGACTGAAAGCAGTGGAGTTCTCGAACACTGACTTAGAATAATTTTTTTTTTAAAAGACATTCCAAAAAACCTACTCTTCAAATGGGTAAGAGGTGTGCTGTACTATCTATGCAGTTTCTTGTACTAGGTGTCCGTAATTCTGTTGAAGGTGAACACGCCTCCGTTGGGAGTTGTGGCTTCAAACCAGTTCTTCAATACATTCAGTTAGCAAATGTCTCTCTTTCTCATTTTCATCAGATTCCAAAGAGCAAAGTGTAAAATAACGATACTAATGTCTTCCTTCCCTCAAACTGGAGAATGCATAATTTTAATTTTTCACCTCTTATGAGTTAGATCTGTGAGAAACGAGAGCGCCTGAGTGTAAAAGTGGAAAATATGTAAGAAGTTTGGATGTGTGTGGATGGATACTGTGTTTGGCTTAGACATGCTATTTGACTTTAGTACCTTTTCCTGGGATGGATCATTAATAACGTGGATCCCTTAGTAGTCGCGTCGCAAAAGATGTTTATTCATGACTCCACGGGGGGGGGGGGGGGGGGGGGGGGGGGGGGGGGTGCAATGGGGGTTAGTTAATGTCAACTTTTTAAAATATGCACTTCCCCAACGGATAGTTGTTTAGCTATCGTAAAGTGATTTATGTACTGGCACGGGAATATTTGCATTTAAGGTACAGTTTTCGATTATGCAATTTAGGAATTTTATGGAGGTATATGAAATATGTATGATAATACGCACAACGAATTCCAAGAGCCTTGCACTTTCTGTGGAAATGAAGCTCTCGGACTCTCGCAAACTGTCACAAAGGCTTGAAAAATGCACAGTGGTAACAGACAGAAGCCACGGTGACCATACAGATGACAGAGCACAATTAATTTGCCCATTAGTCATATACTGTAAACTCGAGTGCTGTGATGTGTTATATGTGAATTACTGGCCCTTGCTCCACTATGAGCCTTTGGAGATGCTTTTTATCAGATCCATAAAACCTGTCTAAAAATGGCAAACAGGCAGACCTCTGCCACACCTCCATCAGTGGCCACTGCTTTGAATGTTAAGCTCCTAAAAAATGCAAAAATAAGGAGAATCCCACACACTACTCTTCATTGCTCATTGCTTATTGAACTGTGTCACAACATTTCCACCCTCAGATCTTCGTCAGGTCAGGTATACAGGTACAGGTGTACCTCAGCTCCTAAAAGAACTCTGTGTGTAATCTGGCTGAAGTGTGGTTGCAGGTGTGGACAGACAGTGTTCCAGCTGCGGCAGTTGAGCTGCATGTACATGCCAGCTTATAAGAGGACCAAAGGCCGATTCTAATCCAGTAGCCCGAAAACCAGTGGAAGTGTGCGTGAAAGCACCCATAAGTGAAACTCCACATAAGGCTGGGGGGTGTGTCACAGCAACTCAGTCCGAGTGTGTCCAGGTGTCAGTATAAGAACAATTTCCAGATTGAACCATTTTGCCCCACAAAGAACCCTTGAACTACACAGGGTTCCTTTATAGAAGACACAGAGGAGCCTTTTTGGAACCTTTTCTTTGAGAGTGTAGAGCATTCCATAACCTTCGTATTATGTTTGGGGACAATTTGACCCCATTCAGTGTTTTACATCTCTTAAAAACCAGTTAACCTTATTACTATAATATTACTATATACCTTATTGTTAGTATTAATCTTTTCATCTTGCTACTGTATGACTTTTACGAATTTCGTGGGAGAAATTGTAAACATGCAATAAATACATATGCTATGTTTTCAAAAGTCCTGTAGCAACTTTGTATACACAGGTACTGTGTGGGGTCATTTTGACCCCAGGGTCTGCAGCTGTATTAAACACAAAGTAATAAAAGAAAGAAATACAACCTTTTTTTATTTTCTAATCTCAGATTTTTTTGTGGGTGATTCTGGTGGCCCTTCCCCATACAGGCTTCACACATTCACCTACTTCAGACTCTGCAATCAGATGCTCCTCACAGATTTTATACACACTTAGGGACAAAAGGCTGGCTATTTGGGGGACACATTAAGAAGGCAACACACAAAGCCAAAGAAACCTTTATTTCGCTGAGAGTGTACCCCGTACACAGATTGCAGGAGTCATGCCTGTTCGCTTACATGTTAAAAAAACATAAGTAGTTCAATCTTCCATTAGCCTGTGAGCGACAGGTTTGGCTTTAATGAACTTCCCCTCCCACTAATGGACCATGAAAGCAACAGGGGGAAAGCCAATAATAATCCATTTCCCGACGCTGTAATTATAGGTCTGTCCTGTTAATTAGCGATGTCTGATAGTTCTGAATTGCTGACAGCCCAGCAGGCTTTAAAACACATAGCAGAACCCTGGCACGAGGGGTATGGGGTGGGGGGGGGGGGGGGGGGGGGGGTTAGGGTCACGATGCCATTGTCCCGCCATTCGGGAAGAATCGACCCCCACCGCAGATTTGGGCAGCCAATCGAATCGGAGTGGCGACTGTGCTCAGGCAGTATCCGGGGTAAAAAATATCATTATTTAAAAAAAACTGCATCAATACGAACAACGAACAATCAAAACTGCTCCACAACTCAGGTCCCTTCCCTCACTGCTCAGAGGATTTGGAAAGACAGGAGTTCAATTTGTGAAAAAATATGTGAAATAAAACATTTCTCCAGCCATGCAAAAAAAAAAAAAAAAAAAAAATCCCGGCCCAGAATGCACGGCGGCACAGAAGCTCGGTGTCGTAAATGCGCAGTGAACGCCTGCGGCGGGGGAAGACACTATCATGGTGGAGGAAGGTGCTAGTGCGGCGGAGGAAGGCGCTAGCAAGGTGGAGAAAGGTGCTAGTGCGGTAAGGGAAGGCATTAGCGTGGTGGGGGAAGGGGCTAGCGCGGCGGGGGAAGGGGCTAGCGCGGGGGAGGAAGGCGCTAGCGTGGTGGAGGGAAGCGCTAGCACGGCGGAGGAAGACGTTAGCACGATGGAGGAAGGCGCTAGCACAGCGGGCCAAGGTGCTAGCGTGGCGGAGGAAGACACTATCGCGGGGAGGAAGGCGCTAGCATGGTGGGGGAAGACACTAGCGTAGCAGAGGAAGGTGCTGTAGAGGCGGAGGGAGGCGCTAGCGCGGCGGAGGGAGGTGCTAGCGCAGCTGAGAAAGGTGCTAGCGTGGCAGAGGAAGGTGCTAGCGCAGCTGAGGAAGGCGCTAGCGCGGCGGAGGGAGGTGCTAGCGCAGCTGAGAAAGGTGCTAGCGTGGCAGAGGAAGGTGCTAGCGTGGCGGAGGAAGGCACTAGCGCGGTGGAGGAAGGCGCTAGCACGGCGGGGGAAGGCGCTAGCGTAGCAGAGGAAGGTGCTATAGAGGCGGAGGGAGGTGCTAGCGCAGCTGAGAAAGGTGCTAGCATGGCAGAGGAAGGTGCTAGTGTGGCAGGGGAAGGCGTTAGCGTGGCGGGGGAAGGCATTAGCACTGCACTCACCGTCGACGCAAGCGGGGCGGGCGCGGGTGGTCCCGGCGATCTGGCCCCTCCGGCAGGCGCAGCGGGCCGTCTGTCGGGCGATGGTGCGCCGCGGCTGGCTGCTGTCCCTGTTCAGCATGACGATCTCGCACGTGCCCACCGCCAGCTGGCCTGCAGGGGGCGACGGAGAGCACAGGACCGCGGGTCAGCTCAGGTGCTGATGGTGGTGGTGGTGGTCGCCAAGGCGATGAGTGGAGAGAACAGTGAGGACATGACAATGGGGAAACCATGGGAACAGTGCAGCGAAGAGGAGCTCGAGAAGCCACTGCCCAGCACACCGCCTCTACCTTATTCTTTTAACTTTTAGGTCCCCTTTGTTGCACAGAATGAAAAATTTCATAAAATGAGACCTACATGTTTTCAACATTTTCAAAAAAACTCACTCACACACAGGCACACGTGCACACAGACACCCACATGTACACAGATGAACAAGTGAAAATGAGAAAAAAAATATAAATAAAAACACAAAGAAGAAACCACTGCAAGAAACCTAACCTAACCTAAAAACATAATAAAATTACCCAAACTACACAAACACAAATCAAATCAAAACACAATCGCAGAAAATAGATCTTCTTACCAAAACTTAAAAACAGTACTCCTCATTTCCCCTCCTCATTCACCGTACATAGACATTCTCTCACTCCCCTGATCCCCCAGAAACCCTGAAGACTGTCTACCAATGTAAAAAAAAAAAAAAAAAAAAAAAAAAAAACAGTGAGAACTGAGCCAGCTCGGTAAGCAGCCGCTCGTTCTCTTGGAGAGGTACGAGCCTGAGCCAGGAGGAGAGTGAGAGTGCTCTGCAAAAGCACAAAGCCCCGGGCTGTCCCGCGAGAGGAAGACAGAGAGTATTTCATCCCGAAGAGCTTCATCAAAGTCAGCCAGGGAGGCCCTCCTTTAAACTGCAGCGTTTATGGTTCAGACCAGTCAGTCCTCTCCCGCACTTTCCTTTCACCCCAATTTACAGCAGCCCCGCCCCGCCCCCCAACCCCCCATCCCCCAACCCCCCCGACCCCCCGAATCTTCAGAGCCCCACTACTTCACACCTCTTTCATTCTCTCTTGCGGTGGAAAGGCCCGAGCGATAGAGGTGGAGAGAGGTCACACCAATCTGTTTCTTGGTGTTTGTTTCCCTCCAGGCCCATTTCAGTGCTGCGCGCTCCTCGCGGTGCTTTGTAGTTCGAGACGGGCTTTTGTGCAACACGCCGCCGCTGCACAAATCTGGCACAAGAAGCCTTAATAGACACTCCATTAATATGCTAATTAATGTTTTATGATGATAATGCACCACCAGGAAAAAAAAAAAATAAATAAATGCTATCTTGTGAAACATCTTAGCTCATTTCTCCTCCCAAGATGCATCAATGCTTTCCGTAGCAAAAAAAGGAAATCTACACTTTGAGGAAGACGCACCACCAAAGGTTAATGGTGCTCAGGGAAAATTACAAATATATCTATTTGCTAATTAGGGAGATAAGGCTAAATGAGGTCTCTGTCTTCGGCATCTGAAAAGTCAAACGATGAAAACATGACATATTCACATTTAACGGTGGCTGAAAATTCTGAATACATGCTTGAGATCTGTTGTATTGTGTGATTGATCAACAAAACTGACAAATTAAAAGTAAAGGTGAAATCATTTTAAAAAAATTCTTGATTTCTTGAAAAAGGGGAATTTATACAAACATATTGAAGCAACAATTGGCAAAAGAAAAACTGAGCAAAAACTTTAAAAGATTACTTGTTGAATCAACATAATTCAAAAGATTAGCTTAATATCTCAATGAACAAGAACATGAATGTTTAAGTAGGTTCAACGTAATCAAGACTTTAAATATGGAGGAAAGCCACATTGGTTGTACTGTAATTAAACCAGCTGTGTTAGTCTGACAGTGATAGGCTTATAGCATCTACTTAATGAAACCCCACGTAGAAATTACTCAAAAACTTGAATGCAAATTGTTGCCTTAATTTTTTTCGGAATAGTGGCACTTAATTAATCTTTAAAGTGTTGCCACTAGACCCGGGACACCCAAATCTGGCCCCCCAAGGCCAGCAGTACTGCCGGTTCTCATTCTTCCCCTCTAATCAGGGACTGATTTAAACTGGGACACCAGGTGAGTTAATTAACTAATGAATTATTTAATCAAGGCGGAAAAGAAAAGCAGGAGCGCCACTGGTCTTGAGGGCTGGATTTGTGGACCCCTGCACTAGGCACTGGCTGATGCTAGTGCGGATAGCAGAGGCTGATTAATGCTCAGACACTGGTCCTGGTAGGAATAATGACCAGCCCTTGTGCTAATGACATTCTGGGCCTGACTCACTGAGACGCAAAACCAATAACATGAGCAATGATTGGTCACGGCATTTGCTTCGCACCAATCATTGCTTGTGTTATTAGTTTGGGCGTGCTAAAAGGTTTTGCACACGCTAAATGCTCTTTCTAGTAAATCAGACCCTCAGTGCATCTTACATGCACACTGATACTCTGATCTCACCCAATATTATCATGGCAATATTACTGAAATGGTCATTTAAATGGCTTTAGATCATCTTTATCAGTGTAAGGTCATAATCAATATATTCGAAAGCCTGACCAAGACGCCTGCATTTTTGCCCAGCTTGTGATTTTTGTTGGTGCGTGTAGATGGCATACTCTGTCTTTCAGCCTTAGTAAACTGCGCATGTCAGGTAGAAGTCGTAGATCCCACTTGAAAACAAGCATGGCTGACGTTTACACCATTTCTGCTGAGCATACGCCGGTTATGAAAAGAATCATGTAAATGCAGTTATTAGAATAATCTCATTACTTACACCCATGGGTACACAATAATCGAAATACTGGCATAAACGGATTATTCTAAGTGTATAATGAAAAAACTCACATACCGCTGAAAATTAGGATCAATCCATTACAAAAAGGTCAGTGAGCTAGCGAACCGAGTTAGCTGAGTTAGCAAAACAAATCATACAAAACGATATAAATTTTAAAAACAGGGAAAAAAAAAAAAACAGTGTCGAAGAGCGAGGTGCACAGACGAAAATGAAAAACCCAGCAGCAATAAACTGATTATTATTTTCTCATAAACTGATTACTCCCATAGTGGAGTGCAAATGTAAACGTAGCCCATGCTGAACGCAGTCACCAGACCGTGGTCAGTAAGGGTAGACCACCGTCCTCCAGCTGCAGAGCTTAGCGGCACACACACACGCGTGTGTCACGGACGCTGGCTCCGCCCACTACAGCCACGGTACAGAGCTGGATCAGCTCCCTGCGCAAGAGGCCGACAGTCCTTTACGCAGCGAGGTAAACATGTCGCTTACGCTCAGAAATCACCGTGAGAAACATGCCCCCCGGTGACATCACGGGCACCTCTGCAAACACCTGAGACCAGGGTGCTGCGCGGCAGTGTAGGACAATGGGCACGGAGCTGGGCTTGTAACCTGAAGGTCACAGGTTCGGTTCCCAGCTAGGACACTGCCGTTGTACCCTTGAGCCAGGCGCTTAACCTGCACTGCTTCAGTGTATATCCAGCTGTATGAATGGAGGCGATGTAAAACGGGACGTAAGAAGTTGTGTAAGTCGCTCTGGATAAGAGCCTCTGCTAAATGCCTGTAACGTAATGCCAACAGGGATTCTGGGCCCCGTGAAGGGACCTCACGTTGGGCCCCCTACCACCCCAGAAAATCCTATGTCCTTATTATTTTTTGAAGGCCCCTGTCAATAGTAGAAGTATCGTCCGCACATCCGACAACTGCTCAGGTGCAACCAAAGATAACTTTATCACATTGAAGGCCCCTGTCAGTCAGGGCCCTTGGAATCATCCTAACTACCCCCCCCCCGCTGGTCAGAGAAAGATCAATAAAACCTCAGACTCGGGTCAGATCTCCATAATCTTACAGTACGTTGAAACATTCAACAAATGTGTGCTATTTCAACAAAACCAGCACCTTGTAGTCAGGTCAGGTGTAGGTTACACCATCTGAATACTAAAGCTCACCACATCACACCACCGCTGCTTTACCCTCTGAGACACTTCCCCATCCTATTTTCCTGGGGGAAACCCGGTCCGAGCTAGCACTGACATTGAATTCCCACTTTCATAAGTATCACAAAATCTTTACGGTAAAATCTTTACAGCAATCAGTGTGGGAAACCGAAGTCATAACTGCTCTTGTTTCTGTGCTGGGTGTGAGTGAAGGCACACAGAGACGACCCTTATGCCTCACTGCCCAGCTCCGACAGTCCCCCACTGCACCTCACTCAGCCATCTGTTTCAGGAAAGCCGACCAGAGGTCAGGGGTCACACAAAATGGCAACGTTCACCAAGGGGACAAGAAGCCCTCAAGGCCACCTCCCTCCACAGCCCTCTTACAGCTGGGATCCTCTCCACACATCAGTAACCTTCTCAGCATTCACTCATAACAAATCTTTTTTTTTTTTTACATAACAAATTTTTTATCGCCTGATTTTATACAAGGGAATCAACCCACGGATGCCTCAACTCCACTGGCTATGCTGTTCATGCTAATTCGTCAATTAACCCTCTAAGGTGTGAGATCACAAATATGTGATTAGAGTGTTCTCAACTGAACATTCTAACGCTGATGTAACAATAGCTGCTGGTGACTGAAAGCGACGGAGTTCTAGAACGCTGACTTAGAATTTTGAAAAAGGCATTCCAAAAAAAAATAGAATAAAATAAAAACTACTCTTCAGTGGGTTGATTTAGCTATGGCCCCTCCCCTTCCACCACCTCGCAGCACGTTTCCTGCCTGCCTCCAAAAAAATAAAGAAAAAACAATAAAGTAAAAAAAATTAGGCTATGCCCCTCCCACTTTCCACGCTCCTCGCAGCACGTTTCCTGCCTGCCTCCCGGACGGCCGTGTCATCAGATTACGGTGCCCTCTCCATGTTTTAACGGTGGAGAGATGAATAGGTTTTCTGTGATAAGCCTTAAAAATAGGATTGGTGGAGAAAGGTGGGGGGGATGGTGGGGGTTGCGAGATGGACTTTTTTAATATGCCCTAAGCTAAGACAGCTATTCCATCTTGTGCGGCTGAGTTAATTGATATGACAGCTGTTCTCTGCCGTGTTCTTGTGTCAGGGCATTGGGCCTTATCTTCATTTCAGACTATGAAATTTAAACACACAGCAACAGCCACCAGGACCTGGGATTTGGTCTTCAAGCACAACAGCAGGATAACAAAAGACTAAGGTTCCCTGCGGTTAGAGAGGACTCTTTCTGTGTCCTTAATCTGAAAAAAGGGCCCACACACGGCATCATATACCAGCATTCATATGTGTGCATGCACACACACACACACACACACCTAAATATGCAAATACATAAATACACGCGATGCATCAGACACCTAAATATGCAAACACATAAATACACGCGATGCATCAGACACCTAAATATGCAAACACATAAATACACGCTACACACAGACAGATTCAATGTGTCACTTGCAGGTAGAATCTAACCAGCAAAAATGCAGGTCCACTTGCATGTTTGCGTGTGGTACGTGTAAATTTGCATAACTGTGTACCTTCCAATTCTCCTATGTGCGGCAGTACACTGATAGTCAAAGATAATATTAATACAGATCCTATTTGGCGAACCACACAGGAAATTAGTTTTTTTTTTTTTTTTCCCCATTTTGTTTCACCTGCTTCAAACATAACAGTTCCCCTGGGTTCTGCTGAAGCGCTGCGTGTGATCTAGTATCAGACAATAAGTTTCAATTCAGAGAAAGAAATAATTAACATGGATTTAAAAATGATGTTTTTTTTTTTTTTTAAATGTACGCACAATTAAGTCAACCAAGTAACATCTGATTCCTGGCTAACTGACAGTATGCCCAACCCCGCCCTGGGCGTGCGAAGTGAGCAAGACACCTAACCCCTAATGCTCTGGTGAATGAGAGGCATCAATTGTAAAGCGCATAAAAGCGCTATATAAACACACATGAAACCACTTTAGTAATAACTGGGGGAAAAAAAGTTACATAACTGACCTCTGATCTCTTTTTAATTAATCAAAAGCATTTGATGAAAAACAATTACTTTGTTATAATTAGCGGGAGTTAATCTGAGGAGCACGACAGTAATCCCTCCGCGCCAGACAGAAGACAAAGGGTAACAGTGCAAAGGGAGCAGGTACTGATCCTCACTGAAACCGCCATACTTGTTGAATAATGCCTGAAACACAGATTCAGGACCATTACCTGCAAGCAGGTTATCTGCAGCACACAGTTTGCACTTCAACCACAGCCATCATCAGGCTGTTTGTACTATTTTTTTTTTTTTGCAATAACATAACTGGTATTTTTAGCTATGGTATTTGAATTTAGTTATCAGTGATGCATACATGTGTGCGTGCGTGTGTGTGTGTGTGAGTGCGTGTGTGTGTATGTGCAGTGTGTGCGCGCAGTGTGTGTGCACATGTGTGTGTGTGCGTGTGTGCATTTGTGTATATGCGTGTGTGAACGCACGCGTGTGTGTTTTGTCTTCATGTGTGCACGTCCATTTAGTTAGTATCAGCACTGTATGTATATATAGCAGCAGAATAATGGAATTCAACAGACAGATTGCTAGAGGCAGCCTAGCTCTCAGCCCTGGAGCGAGCGAGAGAGAGAGAGAGGCAGAGTAAGAGAAAGAGAGAGTGGGAGAGGCAGAGAGAGAGAGAGAGAGAGAGAGGGAGGGATAGGTAGAGAAAGACAGCGAGGGAGAGAGAGAGAGAGACAGAGAGGGAGAGAGAGAAAAAGCAAACGCATCCACATCCCTGCCCTCCAGCAGCAGTGCCAGATGCACAGGCTCTAACAGCTCGGCCATGTTGTGTTCTCTGGCTACATCTCCAGACCACATCTGCACACACACACACACACACACACACACACACATGCACACTGTGTGCAAACACACACTGCAAACACACACACACACACACACACACTGCATACACACACACCCTCACACACATACACACACACACTACACACAAACACACGCACACGCACACACACACGCACGCACACACACACACACACACTACACACACACACACACACACACACACACACACACACACACCCTCACACACACACACACTCTCACTCACTACACACTCTCACACTCTCACACACACACACACACTCTCACTCACCACACACACACACACACTCTCACTCACTACACACTCTCACACACACACACACACACACACACACACACACTCTCACTCACTACACACACACACCCTCACACACACACACACACACACACACACTCCCCTCCCCAGTCAGCTCCCGGGGCTGCGGCAGGCTCAGCAGCCAGGCGAGGCCGGAGCGGCGCGGCCCGCCCCCAGCGGACCTGCGGGACGCACTCGGCCAATCACGTCCGCCTTCCCCCGTAATTCACACGTTCTGTAAGGCTAAATCGCCTCAGCGGCTCGGCGACAGCCAAACCAACCAGAGGCGACCCCTGCGCTGCACCCCGACTCGCCTGCAATGGTCTGCGGAGCAACACGATTGCCAAGGACATACCTCGCACACCACCCGAGATGCGTGAAACAGAACAGAAAACTAGCCAATGGGATCTTCGGCAGCGCCCGAGCAACGGCGCCCCCGAATCAAAGGAGAGCCGAGCCCGACCGTGTCGCCGTATTTAATAATAAAATAAAATCTTTAATTTCCTGTCCACCGATAGGCTGAAATGCCTTCCATTTTTTTTGCTGAAGGGGTCAACAAATCCCGCAGCTATTCAGACCATGTGTTTTTGCAACAGTTCTCTTCTCTCTAGGGGATTCTGGAATAGCCAATAGAACCCCAGAAGCAAAGCATCTCTGTGTCCAATCAGCTCCCCCCCCCCCTTATGGAGTTTACCCATTGCACTCAAGTGTTACCTTTTCCACAAATGCAGAGTCCCACAAATCACCAAAATTAACTGGGCAAACTGTTTGAGAAGAAAAGAGTAATTGCACAACCTGGCTCAGCCTGCTACGCAATTTTGAAAAATGCTTCCTGGGGTGGGCGGAGTAGGAGGGTCCATCTCATTTGCATAAAGTGTTCCATATGCAAATGAATGTGTACAGCATATTTGGGTAGCTGAGCCCGGCTCACGAAACTCGGATCAAACCATTAAACTAGGCGTCGCACATCAAATATGAACCAAGATTCAGCAATTACAAGGCTTATTTCTCACCTCAAATGTTTTCCAAAAACGTATTTTAGTGGACTGTTCAGGTGGAAAATTAGAAAATTTATGAACAGGCCGCCGTGTTTTAAAAAGTAAATGGACGAATTTTTGGCCAGCGCGCGCAAACTCACGTGGGCCTCAGACCTCCCTGGATCACCCTGAAGGAACATTCCCACAATTCTCTGCTTTATATAGGTGTCTGGGGACAAATCCTGGCGCGGAACCGTTCGGGTCATCAAAGTCCCAGTGAATGAGCTATGCGGTAGACAGTATTTTGAGAAAACGGCCACGATAAGTACAATGTGACTTCAAGGTGCACCCAGGGACGCGGGCAGTTTTTTTTTTTTTTGCCCCGTGAAAAGGCCTCCCACTGGGCCCCACCTCCCCGGGCCACCCCATCCCTGAACTATTTTTTTTTTGATTTTTGACGGCCCCTGTCAGTCTGGGCTTTGGAATCATCCAAATTTTCCCCTTCCATATGGCACCCCTGGGTGCGCCCACTGTGTCTGTCAACATGGATGGTCACTGACTGTGACCCGTGACTGATATCTCTCTCTCTCTCTCTCTCTCTCTCTTTCAGAAGAGGGTACAATATTTTCCCTTTTCCTGTTCGCTCTCTTGCTCTCTCTCTCAGAGGAGGGTACACTGTTTTTCCTTTTCCTTTCTCTTTCTTCCTCTCTCTCTCTCTCTCCTATTAGAAGAGGGTACAATATGTTTTCCCTTTTCCTGTTTGCTCTCTTCCTCTCTCTCTCTCTCTTTCTCCCTCTCTCAGAGAAGGGCACACTATGTTTCCTCTTTTCCTGTTCTCTCTCTCTCTCTAAGAGGAGGGTACGCTATGTTTCCTCTTTTCCTGTTCTCTCTCCTCTCTCTCTCTCTCTCTCTCTCTCTCTAAGAGGAGGGTACGCTATGTTTCCTCTTTTCCTGCTCTCTCTCTCTCTCTCTCTCTCTAAGAGGAGGGTACACTGTTTCCTCTTTTCCTGTTCTCTCTTTTCCTCTCTCTCCTCTCTCTAAGAGGAGGGTCTATGTTTTCCTCTCTCTCTCTCTTCTCTCTCTTCCTCTCTCTCTCTCTCTCTCTCTCTCTCTCTCTAAGAGGAGGGTACACTATGTTTTCTCTTTTCCTGTTCTCTCTCCCTCTCTCTCTCTCTCTCTCTAAGAGGAGGGTACACTGTTTCCTCTTTTCCCGCTCTCTCTCTCTGTCTCTCTCTTTCTCGGTATCTGCACAGTCCAGGCACATGATTTTATACAATCCAATTAAATTTTGCTTCTCTTGCTAACACAGGACAGCGGTTCTCAATATCATCGATTCGATTCTGAAATTCCTTCTTTCTCGATTATAAGAAGATATATAAACAGTCAGCATGTGAGTGGATAGGATTTTCCTGGCTGGAGCTCAGACCACAATGGGAACTTGCCGTTGAGTACAATAATCATTATTTTCTCCCGGACTTCCAAAATTGAGTGCAGCATGTACACAACAACGGTCATTATTTCAAAGATAAAAGAAACCACATTAAAGAAGCCCCTTTTTTTAATGGGACATTCGCACAAACTTACTGCAATACCTTAAAGGAGGGTTTGAAGGCTTTCTAGAAAGAGTGGTGGCTACGCTACCTAATTTCGTCCAGCAGGCTAGATTCATTTCGGTCAAGTGTTTTCGAATCTCAGTGAAATTCAGCTAGCCAATCAAACATTCAGGGCAAAAAATTACAGAGCAAACTTGCCAAGTTCTCGATACAATGGCAACGAGGAGAGAGAGTATCGGCCGGTTTGGCAGTGAAATCTAATTAGCATGTTATCGATGCCCTGTTGAAGGATAAATAGGTGGAATTGCTCTGTTGATACCGAGCCGCACAGAATGTTGTCTTGCCACATATTTTCAAGTGAGCTAATTCCAAAACAGCCACAAAATCTTCCGGGCGACGTATCGTGTGTGAGGCTTGCTTTGAGGACCAGTCTCACGCCCGCACACCTCAGCCCAGCCTCAAAAAATCTTTGCCGATGAATGCCACCGTGCGGACCTTTCACCTGTGTGAAGGCCGTTTGATGGTCATGTGAAAACGGCATGCGTGCTACACTGCGCTACACTGCGCTACACTGCTGGGCCTGCGTGCTACACTGCGCTACACTGCTGGGCCTGCGTGCTACACTGCGCTACACTGCGCTACACTGCTGGGCCTGCGTGCTACACTGCGCTACACTGCTGGGTCTGCGTGCTACACTGCGCTACACTGCTGGGCCTGCGTGCTACACTGCGCTACACTGCTGGGCCTGCGTGCTACACTGCGCTACACTGCGCTACACTGCCGGGCCTGCGTGCTACACTGCGCTACACTGCGCTACACTGCCGGGCCTGCGTGCTACACTGCGCTACACTGCGCTACACTGCTGGGCCTGCGTGCTACACTGCGCTACACTGCTGGGCCTGCGTGCTATACTGCGCTACACTGCTGGGCCTGCATGCTGCACTGCGCTACACTGCGCTACACTGCTGGGGCTGCGTGCTACACTGCGCTACACTGCTGGGCCTGCATGCTGCACTGCGCTACACTGCGCTACACTGCTGGGCCTGCATGCTACACTGCGCTACACTGCTGGGCCTGCGTGCTACACTGCGCTACACTGCTGGGCCTGCGTGCTACACTGCGCTACACTGCTGGGCCTGCGTGCTACACTGCGCTACACTGCGCTACACTGCCGGGCCTGCGTGCTACACTGCGCTACACTGCGCTACACTGCCGGGCCTGCGTGCTACACTGCGCTACACTGCGCTACACTGCTGGGCCTGCGTGCTACACTGCGCTACACTGCTGGGCCTGCGTGCTATACTGCGCTACACTGCTGGGCCTGCATGCTGCACTGCGCTACACTGCGCTACACTGCTGGGGCTGCGTGCTACACTGCGCTACACTGCTGGGCCTGCATGCTGCACTGCGCTACACTGCGCTACACTGCTGGGCCTGCATGCTACACTGCGCTACACTGCTGGGCCTGCGTGCTACACTGCGCTACACTGCGCTACACTGCTGAATGTGCTGGGCCAATCACGCCTGTGCCATGGCTCTGTGTGCATCGTTACACGGGAGTCCCGGTTCTTTTCACGAAAAACAGCCAACCATTGCTTGGGCAACACCTGCGGAGCTGGTCATTCACAGAGGTGCAACCTCCTCTGGGACAGTCACGCACCCTGCTGCTGACCCTGCGCAGACCCCCCCACACGCAGTCGCACACACACACACACACACACACACGCAGGCACACACACACACACACGCAGTCGCACACACACACACACACACACAGGCAGGCAAACACACACACACACACACACAGGCAGGCAGGCACACACACACACACACACTCCCACACACATACTCACACACACACATGCGCACAGGCGCGCGCGCGCACACACACACACACACACACACACATACCACGCACACATTCGTTCACTATAATTGCTGTAAGCACAGGGGTGTAAGTACTCTGCTAATATTGATGTGATTGCTCTTGCATGCGGTAATAACCCAGCAGGCAGGAGCGTTTCACTTAGGAATAACAGGAAGTACTAAACGGCAGAGAAAAATGAATTAACCTGCGTTATACAGCTTCTGCCGTTTTAGCGATTCATCAAAGCCTTGTTTCGAAACGAGAGCCGTAAGTGCTCGTATGCGTGGGATACCTGTGCAGAAACGGAACAGGAAGTCGTTGAAACCCACCCAAACTACCTGGAATTGCTGAAAACATAATTATCCGGATTTTGTGTATTTATGAAATAATAAGAATCCAGAAAGGAGCGGGGGGACAATTTAATCAAGTGGTGGGCAGATGAACATATCCATTATGCATGAGCCTCCATCTGAAAGGTTTGCTTGTGTTTAAAACAGGAAATGTACCCTTACTGTGCAATTTTGTAAAAAAAAAAACCTTCGAGGAAAACAGGCACACAGACACACACGCACGCACACGCACACACGCACACACACACACGCACACAATACATAATAATGAATGCAGAAGGAATCAGCTACATGGCGGCACTTAAGATCGTGATGGTGGTGATTTAATGGTGTGACCCATTGTAAAACCAACATGATAAATGCACTTAATACTAGTTCTACAGTTACAAGCACAACATACTACTGCACAAAACAACATAGCAATTTCAGCATGCTGTTAATAAATACTAATTACTTTTTACAGTCGTATGTAATTCTAGTTTTACAGTTACAAATACTACATGTACAAAATAACTTTGCGTCAATAAAGTCTCAAGTTTTCAGGTTAACAGTGTACTATTACTAACACTGTCTGTCCACTGGCACCAGGGAAAACATCCAAATGTACAGCAATTATAACATGACTAGAAGACATACTGCATAAGCAAAAAGATAACAAAATGTTTAAAGGCACTTATGCCAATGAGAAACGAAAGACTGAAAAGAGTCTGAAGGACTCTTCCAAAATGGTTTTGGAGGTAGAAACGAAATTTATTTGACAGTTCACTGGTCACAAAATATAATCTAATAAACATCCCATTCCATCACCCGTGATAGCAACATATCTTAATTCACTTGATTTAATTCACAAATAGACCAGTCAAACAAGTAAACCATGCCCATACCTTACGTTACATTAGATGGCAACATGCACTCAAGGGCAAATATTGTATGGTATATAAGAATGTTTTATATTTTCCTGGTGTGCACAAGAGAGATCAGTTAGGGGGGAAAAAATTCACAGAATTACATGCACGGCATATAATCATAATACAATATAGTTTTCAAAACTAAATGAGTTTGCACCGAGAAAATAGAAAATAAAAAACCCTAGACAAATTTTATGTTACGCTCTGATACATTACCTTGGAGCTAATTCAGGTAATTCTGGCTAAATCCAAGACTGACCAAGGGGAGCAACTTAACTGAATCCAGGTCTTAATTGCCAGGATTTTCTCTATCCTTGCTGATATAAAGCCAGACATTAACTTTTTTTTTTTAGTTAAGTTTTAAAGCCTGCCCTGATTGCATGGAGGAGCACAGTGGATCCCCAGTCAATGATTTAATATGACAATTTACAAATGGGGGAGGGAGGGGACGCCGGGGGGGGGGGGGGGGGGGGGGGGGGGGGGGTAATTTCAGAACCGGTAAGCCAGTAGTCAGCGTCCGACTGGGAACAGTGCTGCTGAGAACGTGAATTGATTTGAGGGACCGAGCCGCATCCAACGTATCCCTAAAATCGTCCCTTGTAAGGTTCGCCAAACTAAACCGAAATATCACGCACATTACAGAAACAAAGACTGACCACACAAGTGTACTGAGCCTAAAGGTAAAACTTTGCGCAAAGAAGAATAGCTGGACAGCTGAAATTAAGGGTGACTTGGAGTACATATCAGTGAATTAGTTTCAGCTAGATTGCTTGAATGTTTATCACAACAGCAAGAGCTTGCAGAGAACCGAAAGCGTTGTTCTCACCATTAGACCAATGGGAGGACTTCACCATTCAACCTCGTCCAATCAAAATGCAGCTGAAAAACGTTGAAACACTTAGCCTCGGTCACTTGTTCGCCACAAAGGACACGGGTATTTCCTGCTGCAATTTTCTCATCGGTGTCTCTAAAATGACAGGAGTGTGTGCAACGGATACGGCTTTTGTGTTCAAATACTTCACTTGATTGTCAAAGGCTGACAATAAAAAGGACATATCACTAAACCCAATGCACTTTCTGGGCCAAGTTGCTTCGGCAATTTTAGATAGCAAACTGCAAACCGAGACCCAAGCTTAAAAAAATCTAACTGACTTGGCAATAGCTATATTCATCTTCTTCAGTGAGAATCCAACTAAGTAGCTACATTGACAGTGGACATAGGTGAACTTTCAGGAAGCAAGAAACAGGACATGGAGCTTATCCCTTTTAAGAGCAGGTTTTTGGACTGCTTTTTTTTTTTTTTTTCCAAAATTCAAAGTCAGTGTTCTAGAACTCCATCGCTTTCAGTTACCAGAAGTGACTGTTACATCAGCATTAGAATGTTCAGTTAAGAGAATTCTAATAACATATTTGTGATCTCAGACCTATAAAGAGTGAATGATTTCTCTAAAAATCAAGCAAATGAAAAGCGCTTCAGAATACTGCAAAGTAGCTATCCTACATGTCTGAATGAATTTGGTCACACGGCCTCCAGCCAATCATCCAATCACAGGGGTGCGGAACCGTGGTAAAAGTCAAATGCATCGACTTCAGCTTACTACCGTCAACAAACAGATGTCATCAAAAGTGTAGCTAATCGCCACAGGCTCAACTAATTAAATTCTGCATTAAAATCTAATCTCATTATCTAAGGGTTTTCCAGTCGTTAAATGTTTTTTTTTTTTTTTTTTCCCCCCTCAGGTGTTAAGCCTTACAGGTGTTCCAGGACGAGGGGGAAACCTGTGCGAGTACTCAACATTCTGTAAACATCTGCCAGGTTACGCAGTAGAGGCAGAAACTCAGGGGATCTTCAAGGCCAGGCCTGATATGCTGTTAGATACTATCTAGTCTGAAGGTACAATTTAGTCAGGAAAATGGCGAGCATTGTTTGGCTGAATGGCCTGTTTTTGTCATTTTGTTATGCTACGTCATCTATTTCATGCAGTCTCGTTGAGCAGGGAAAACTAATTTTAGCAAAACACATTTTCTTTTTCCATGACGAACTACTATATGTGGGGCTCTCTCAGCATAACACACCGCAGCATTTTGTTCATCTGCAAATTTACAAATGTTAAAACGTAATGGATACATATTTTACACTTCTCATTTCCTCCATAACTCCCAAAGTGTGAGCAGAATCATCATTATTCTGGAATCACATGAAAGATCGCAACATGCACAAAGAAAAGTATAATTCTAGATCTTCCAGTGCACATTAAAGTCTTTAGTAAATCTTCAGTAAGATCTTAATGCTGATAGAAAATATAGACTTTAAAAGTGGCGCACCAGGATGCTAAGGACAAATAAGCCTTCGGTTAGTAACAAATTAGGCTACTACAGTACATATCAGTTGGACCCCATACCCAATACACATTACATTACATTACAGGCATTTAGCAGACCCTCTTATCCAGAGCGACTTACACAACTTTTATCCATTTACACAGCTGGATATATACTGAAGAAATGCAGGTTAAGTACCTTGCTCAAGGTACAACGGCAGGGTCCTAGCAGGGACTTGAACCTGCGACCTTTAGGTTACAAGCCCAGCTCCTTGCCCATTGTCCTACACTGCCGCCCATACACTGCTCAAAGCCTGCTGTACCTCTCTCTCTCTCTCTCTCTCTCAGCCTCTGCTGGTTCAGATCGTCCACTCATCTCTGAACTCCGGCATTGTACCTCACAACCTCAAGGTAGCAGCAGTCATACCTATTCTTAAAAAAAACAACAAAAAAAAAAAAAAAAAAAAAAAAAAAAACAAAAAACTGTTGCTGACCCAGAAAATCAGAGTAACTTCCGACACATTTCAAACCATCCCTTCCAGGCTAAAGTTCTTGAGCGTGAGGTTGCCTCTCAGCTTCAGGACTACCTCACCTCTGATTATATTTTTTAAAACCCTTACTGTCTGGTTTCCGCCCAGACCACAGCACAGAGGCAGCCTTACTTCACCAACAATCTCCTCCTTGCAGCCGACTCTGACCTGATTAGCATTTAATCTTACGTGACCCGAAAGTTGCCTTTGACACAATCTCCCATCACATCCTCCGGCAAAGGTTAGCTAGCCTTGGCGTCACAGGTCTCGCAATTCACTGGTTTACATCCTATCTGTCTGACAGGCAACACTAAAGGTGTCCCCCAAGTTCGGTGCTGGGTCCTATACTTTTCATCACTCGTCTCCTTCCCCGTTGGTCAGATCATGCGACGTCACGCCATCAGTTTCCACTGTTGCGCCTGTTACTCTCTCTCACTAAAGACCCACAACTTTCCACATCTCAACAGAAACCAAAACCAAGAACAAAACCATGCTTGTCGGCTCCAAACCTGCCTTATCTAAAAGTCCTCATTTCAACATCCCCATCGAAAATTTCCCTCTCCCTGTTCCTGCTCAAATCAAGAGCCTTGGTGTCATTCTGGACTCTGCAATTTCCTTTGAACCACACAAAGAAAATCACCAAAACGGCCTTTTGCCACCTCCAAACTCGGAACCTCTCTCATTTATTCCACACAGAAACTCTAATCCATGCACTTGTAACATTCCGGATGGATTATCGTAATTCACAGGTACCCCAAACAGAGCTTCACTTCATGATTTTCTGTGCAACCTAACATCTTTGTTTTTTGTTCATCCCCTGTACTATGTGTCTTATCCTGATGTCCCTGTAAAGTGATCTTGGGTGTCCTGAAAGGCTCTTTATAAATAAAAACATATTATTATTATTATTATTATTATTATTATTATTATTATTATTATTATTATTATTATTATAAATAGGTCTTAAATGAACAAAGCACTCATATAGCATAAGCATATCCATAAAACTGGATACAAATGGTCCTCAAACCTCTTTAACTCTCCCAGAGTTTTTAAAAATGTATTTATTTAATTATTTATTACTCCTTTCAGTGCCCTGTCAATGAAAATGCTATTCTTATTACATTTAAGGCACCACTTTCTGTTCAGTGGTCTCCTTGACATTTGTAACTATGGTAACTACCCTAGCCGAAGAGCGTGTCATCTTCTTGTGGGTGTGAAAAGGAAGGCTAATGTGCCATCCATTTACTTAAAACAAAAATCTCATCTCCAGTTTCAGAAAAAAACTCTCATTCTTCACAAAAACAAACTTCATAAGGAAACGAGGGGGGGGGGGGGCACCATAAGACGAGAGGGCGACGATGTTTCATTATTACAAAATGGCTGTAAATTTTGTATTTTCATGCAAGGGAAGTAAAATTAGTGAAACTGTGTATTTATTCTACGTGTTGAACAAAAAGATTAGATCCTTCATTAAATTTCTGTCAGCTGTTTTGGAGTAAAGTGGTCTATCTGACTAGGGGACAACACGCGTGAAGTCAAGGATTAAATCTTGTGCAAACAGAGAAGAACTGGGTGCAATTTTAGATTTCCATCAGACCTTATATACAATGCTGTCATTCTGCTCAAAATAACATAGTGAAAATGATACAAATGTATCACAATATCCCCTCAATAAAGTTGTATATAGTATGTAGTATATCCCCACAATGGGTTACCTTGGGAACCTAGAACTACAAGAAAACTCCGCTTTCACAACACCGAAGTGAAGCTTGGCCGAAAAAGCAAAAATTTACAAACGCTGCTCAGAGCAGGAGCCATAAAGGAAGCTCTTCATGTGTGCCGTTAAATTCAAAGTGCCCTAACAGCACAGTTAACTTCCCTTGAAAAGCACTATTCCACATTTTAAAAAGTTAGTTTCTCAAAATGAAAATCTGACTCAAAGCTGAGGCGGTGTCATTGTGTCAGCTGGGATTGTACTTCACTGTCGCGCGCGCGCGCGCACACACACACACACACACACACACACACACACACACACACACACACACACACACACACACACGGTTAAAAGAGGGAGTCGTCCGGCAGGCTGAAAATAATTCTGCTCTTCTTTGCCTGAGCGGATGTCCACCGAGACAGACATACAGCGTTCTCGTAGACGGGCACAACAGCCGCTACAAAGGTTGAGACGTATGACTGAAAACCCTACCACTGGCATGTTATTACTGCTCTCCCCAACCAGCCCTTCGGTTGTAAGATAATAGGCTCTCATAGCACTGATCAGTTCTGCTGCCACATGGACCTGATGTGCCCTGCAGCTGTGGGTTTTTGAAAAACACCCCCCTCAAATTAACAATGGTTGAGACTCGTAGAAAAGGCTCTTCTGCAGACAGACAGAGTAGCCAACACGAGAGCAGGAATCTTCTTTTAAATTTTTTTTTTATTTAAAAAAGCACAACCCAACAAGCCGCAGTCTACCAATGCGCACTCTTTCCCCGTCCACTTAAATTTTCTTCAGCTCCGATGGTGAGAACAGCAGAGCACACCCCAGGAGCTGCAGAAACTTCATACATACACCATCTCCATAGCTCCCAGGCCTGACCCTAACCCAGGCAACACAACAACAACAACAACAACAACAACAACAACAAAAAAGCAGTTAGCAGTTAGCAGTTCGTCCCCAACATTCTACCCCTTGGTCTCAATGACCGATAAGATCAGCATCTTTCCTTGCACAAACAGCTCTTTGACGAGGTGTACAAGAAATATGTCTCCTCGAAAACAGGCCACCCCTGGGGCGGCAGGAACTTCATACATTACACTACACTACAGGCATTCATCAAATGCTCTCATCCAGAGTGCCTTACACAACTTTCACATAGCATTGCAACCATTTATACAACTGCAAATATTTGCTGAAGCAGTGCAGGTTAGGTACCTTGCTCAAGGGTACAACGGCACTATCCTGCCTCCTCGAAAACAGGAGCAGCTTTGCTTTGCCCATCACTGGGGTACACAGGACAAAGATGTGACCCCTCTTGATCTCCCACTACCATGACGATGAGCAGGAAAACCATAAACATACTCGTGCATACAAAACACCGGCGATGAAATCGATGCTCTCATACATACGAAGCGCTTCTGAAAACCCCAAGGCCGTGTCACGTCCTTCGAAATGCAATGACCGTTATTCAGTATTCAACGATGACCAAAAAATAAGCCCAGGACAGAATGAAACAACCCCAGGATAAATAATAAGATACCCAAGGATAGCATCTTTCATTTTACGATCTGTCTAGAAAAATAAATGCCAACGATAATATGCTCAATATCTTTGTCTCTCTCTCTCTGACATATTTCCAAGTTCACTGCAAGAATACTGCCGAACCAGGAAGAAGGACAGAGTCTATGACTAAGCAGTATACGGCAGACACAAAACTCATCTTCGGGGAGCTGTGAAATATGAGCTCTCATGCGTCAAAATGGATTTTTTCTTAAAAACCTTTTCATTTTTTTCCATAAACATTCCTTGTGTTTTATAGCTTCATTACCGACTGTGGCAGGAGTGGTAGTTTCGCTGAATTTACGACAAAGGTCACGATCATAAACATGCTCCTAAAAAAAAAATAATAATAATAATTCCCCACGCTCCTCAGCATTCAGGCAGAAACTGCAGTTTCAAATTTCTCTCTCCTTCCAAAACATTTCTCCCTCCTCTTTTCCAGCAAGGCACTTATTTCCCCTTAATTTAATCTCAGCTACTCTTCTTCTAATTTTAGTTGCTGTAGTAACCACAGAACGGGGTTACCTGGGAGTTAAGAGACCTGTTTGGGCTTGAAGGACACCCAAACTATAGCTGACCCCCTAATATTGAAACTGTTTCCTTTTAGCTCATAAGGATACATCTCTGTTTTCCCTCCAAGTCTATTTCTAATTTTTTCTGAAATATTTGAAGATGCAAGTTTCATATACCCTAGTATTGAGTATTGTGCGAACATACGTTTATTCATAAAGACCACGAATTCAGTTCAATGCAGTTCTGCTGGATAATACTTACCTACTTATTCTCGGGTACGGTCAACCATTCTGTAATTTATGCCTCGTCTAAATTTAACAGTCATGCAATTTGCCTTGAATTTTGAGTGACACTCAAACACTGACACTCATGAAAATGTTCCATTCTTTTCTTCTCAAGCTATATCCTTTGTCGATTTCAGCTATCTCAAAGTTAACCCTTTAGGGTTTAAATGTGATTAGAATGCTCTTGACTGAACATTCTAATGCTGATGTAACAACCACTACTGGTAACTGAGAGCAATTCAACAAGAACACTTGCTTAGAATTTTGAAAATAAACATGACAAAAAACTTGGTCTCCAAGGGGTTAAAGGCACATTGGAGCTGATTCTAACAGCGGCGTTACAATCGTACGTCGTCAAAACACACCTTTCTCACTCCCGACAAACCTGTAATGAGGTTTTCAGTGTCTGATCCACGCGCACAGCAATTGCAGAGGGTATTGGGGTGTGTGTGTGTGTGTGTGTGTGTGTGTGGGGGGGGGATGCGGGGGAGGAGGGGGTCTGTTGGGGGGGTGGGCGCAGGACTGTAGCAGCCACAGTGGAAATCCTGCCATTTCCAAATTTATTGTTAAATAAACAGGCAGTGTTGGGAGCGCTGACAGGCCATCCATCTGCCGTGGCCGCCGCCCAATGGCATGAGCGGACAGGCAACTGCGCTTTGATTTCCTGTCGCCGCGGTGACGGATGGCGCGGCATTGTGGGAGAGCTGTCACCGCGCGATTCACGGCCGCTGGGCCCGGGACATTTCCCCCTCGCGGAGAGCGGCCAGAGAACGAGCGGGGCGGGCGGGGACGAGCGGGCGGGGACGAGCGAGCGGGGACGAGCGGGGTGGCCAGCCGAGGTAACGCAGGCGTGGTTATAACACACGAACAAGTACGCGCACACGTACACGCACACACACAAGCGCGTGCACACACACACACACACAAGCGCGTGCACAAGCACGCGCACGCACATACACACACGCACACGCACATGCACATACACACACACACAAGCGCGTGCGCACACACACACAATTCTGATGAGAGAAACTGGTAGATATTTTCTTGGTGTGTTATTTTTTTGTGTGCAAATATCATTGGAATGCTCTATTAAACCTTTTTCAGGCCAAACTTCCTTTCCAGTTACGGTTAATGCATGTGCCTGAGTTCATCATGAGGGGCTGAGTGGTCATCCCCATTAATTTAACCCTTTGAAGAATGGGTTTTTCTCCGATTTTTTTTTTTTTTTTCAAAATTCTAAGCCAGTGTTCTAGAACTCCAGCACTGATTGTTACATCGGCATTAGAATGTTCAGTTGAGAACATTCTAATCACATGTTTAGTGATCTCACACCTTAAAAGGGTTCAAATCGACTTGTTTAACTTAATATCCTGGATATTCTAGTCTTGGAGAGGAGAGTACAGCAGTGAGGTTTCCATTTCCCGTTAACAAATCATGCAACAACGGTACCGTTGCTTTGTGCCAAGCGCATTACCAACAGAACAAAACCGGTCTGTCTGTGCCTGTCACATAAACATGGCGTGCTCTGCCAGTGCTAGGCACCCTCCACAATAGGACCTGTGAATGTAAAATTGTTCATTCGCTTCGGTGGCAGAATTGTGCAAAGCGAATACAGTGCCGTCCAGCATTTGCTTCTCTGTATTAGAACTAGAATCGGTTCCATCCAATCAGCTCTGTGTTCAGGACAGAAGAGCACCTGTAATGACTTCAGCTAAAGGGCCACATTAATTAAACCGCACTCATAGACGCGCTGAAGTGCTAAAGCTGTCCCAAAAGTTTACCTTCGTCCCAGACAGACGCGCAAGCACACCTCTCAATCTCATCAGTTAGCCATGGCCAAGATACTGTATGACCGTTTAACAAGCCTTCTTTGCACTGTTAAAAAGAAAAGCTATCAGGACCCGGGTCCTGATGAGTTGCTGGGGAGGGGGTCACTGTTTCGCTGAGGTCAAGGCTGAGGTCTTGTCCCGAGGGCTCTGTGAAAGTGGCTAACAGTGGTGAGCTGGCAGAAGGTCAAAGGTTCAATAAATCAATCAGACTTTTATGGCACTGGATCTAAGAAACTTTCAAGGGTACTTTCTCAGGGCAATCACCATTCCACCGTAAAGCCAGCTAACTGCTCAGCAACTTCAGCCGGCCACTCGATTAGAATTACAACCACCGTGTGAGCCGTCCAGCCAACAAATACTGTGTGTATGTGTACGACAGACACACCCACACACACACACACACACACAAACGCACACACAAAAACACACACACAGACACACCCAGACACACACGCACACACACACAGGCACGCACACACAAACACACGCAAACACACACACACACACAGACAACACGCACACACACACACCCAGGCACGCACACACAAACACGCAAACACACACAAACGCACACACAAAAACACACACACAGACACACCCAGACACACACACACACCGAGACACGCACACGCACACACAAACACACGCAAACACACACACACGCACACACACAAACACGCACATAAACGCACACACACATAAACGCACACACAAAAACACACAAACACACGCACACACCCAGACACACGCATACACATAAATGCACACACACACACACAAACACACACAGCCACACATCCGTGGGGGTCATCCGTTCTCTCTAACATGCAATAAAGAGGTATGCTTGGGGACGTTTGTGAGAGACCTTGGAGTGGAGGGGTGTAAACTTCTCTCTGCCTCACAGAGAACCCTCAGCACTTGTCAGCCCCCCCCCCCCCCCCCCCCCCCCCCCCCCCCCCCACCCCCCCCCCCCCCCCCCCCCCCCCCCCCCACCCCCCGCGCCCCCCCCCCCCACCCCCCCCCCCGCCCCCCCCCGGACCCACAGACCCCACCCAATCACCCCCCTCCCCACCCCCCCCCCCAGCCCCCCATGCCCCCCCCCCCCCCCCCCCCCCCCCCCCCCCCCCCCCCCCCCCCCCCCCCCCCCCCCCCCCCCACCACCAACGTTTCATCTCCAGCCCCAAAACATGATGCCTTTTTTAGGCTGGGCTGCCCAACCCTGTTCCTGGAGATCTACCATCCTCCTGTAGGCTGTCATTTAAACCCTAATTTGACACACCTGATTCTACTAGCAAGCAGCTCAGCGATATCTCTAGCTGTTGAATGAGGTGTGGCTTTGTTAGGGTTGGAGGTGAAAACCTACAGGACGGTAGATCTCCAGGTACAGTGTTCAACAGCCCTGCTCTAGCTGTTGAATGAGGTGTGGCTTTGCTAGGGTTTGGGGGTGAAAACCCTACAGGACGGTAGATCTCCAGGAGCAGAGTTGGGCAGCCCTGCTCTAGCTGTTGAATGAGGTCTGGCTTTGTTGGGAGTGAAACCCTACTGGAGGGTAGATCTCCAGGTACAGAGTTCGACAGCCTTGTTCTAGCTGTTGAATGAGGTGTGCTTTTTCAAGGTTGTGGGTAAAACCCTACTTGATGGTCGATCTCCAGGAACAGTGTTGGGCAGCCCTGCTCTAGCTGTTGAATGAGGTGTGGTTTTTGTTACGGTTTGGGGGTGAAAACCCTACAGGACGGTAGATCCCCAGGAGCAGAGTTGGGCAGCCCTGCTCTAGCTGTTGAATGAGGTGCGGCTTTGTTGGGAGTGAAACCCTACTGGACGGTAGATCTCCAGGAACAGGATTGGGTAGCTCTGCTCTAGCTGTTGAATGAGGTGCGCTTTTTCAGGGTTGGGGTTTAAACCCTACTGGATGGTAGATCTCCAGGAACAGGATTGGGTAGCTCTGCTCTAGCTGTTGAATGAGGTGTGCTTTTTCAGGGTTGGGGGTAAAAGCCTACTAGATGGTAGATCTCCAGGTAGAGTTGGACAGCCCTGCTCTAGCTGTTGAATGAGGTGTGGCTTTTGTTACGGTTTGGGGGTGAAAACCCTACAGGACGGTAGATCTCCAGGAACAGTGTTGGGCAGCCCTGCTCTAGCTGTTGAATGAGGTGTGCTTTTTCAGGGTTGGGGGTAAAAGCCTACTAGATGGTAGATCTCCAGGAGTAGAGTTGGACAGCCCTGCTCTAGCTGTTGAATGGGGTGTGGTTTTTGTTACGGTTTGGGGGTGAAAACCCTACAGGACGGTAGATCCCCAGGAGCAGAGTTGGGCAGCCCCTGCCTTTCGGAATGCGGCGTACAGGGGGGAAGTCGGGGTTGCTCGGCGACCAGCGCCCTTTCGCGAGCCGGCTCGAGTCCCAAGACTTCCCTATCTGTCTGTGTCTGACCTTTTTCCAGCAGGCTTCAGACCGGAGCGAACGCACTGTTCTTTCCCCGTGACCCAGATCCAAACATAACCCAACACCGAGCGCTTTCATCTCTCACAGAGAGTACCATACACCTTGGCCTTTGCTATTGGGGCCCAAGAACTCCCAGAACGCCTTGCTTGAGAAACTCAGCCCAGGAACTTCTTTTGAGTCTCGTATTAAAACACTTTTTTTTTTTGGACAGGTTTTTTATTGAATGTTCTATTTTCCAGTATATTTTATATGCATTTCTATTTATTCACCTTCAGGTGAATTTATATGCATTTATTTAATCCCTTTTGTTCTGTTTTAAATAGCTTATTTTAAACAATTTTTTGTGGAGCACTTATTAAACTTGGTTTTAAGAATAGTACTACATAAAATTATTATTATTATTATTATTATATTATTGTTATTATTATTATTATTGCTGAATAATACAGAAAAAACACTGCTTTGTAAATACAGTTCCTGTGTATTATTTCCAACACAAGAAAATAAAGGTTGAAACCATAAGAAAGAGTTGATTTCCATACTTAAAAAAATAATTAAAGATGAAAGGTGAAATCATTTAATACACAGGCCAGTGGACATGTCAGTGTTCATACTTGCAGAAAATGCCTGCCACAGATACAAGGGGTGAAAACACTATGTTAATTAAGGGAGATATGAATTCCATTATCAGAGACCGATTTACCAGCTCTTTGATGGCTCACTTAATAAAGTATTCTAATCAGATCTTCCCTTCCTTAAAATATTCAGTTCCTCCCCCTCTGTGCACTATGGGTAATAATAATAAAAAAAATTATGTTCATTTAAATTCTCAACTGCAGTAACCCATTCCTTGAGTGATGAACAGATTATAATCCCAGCCCAGTTGAAAATCCAATTCTGGAAAAGTTGACGAAGTCCACACAATGGCTGCCTCGTATGCCTCCTAACTACTCGCGACTCCCTTCCAAATAAAACGCATAAACAAGGGACGAGGCATACACAGGTGTAATCAAACAGCCGAAGCATGCATCGGCGTTTGGCCGAGTCCCATAAAGCGCGCTCTCAAGGGGAGGGATCACGGGAGGTATGCATTCCTTTGGGTGATGGGATGTAACGTTCATATAGCGACTATTGCCAGCAGAGAGCTGGCACAAGCTTGTTGTACACATAGCCAGAAGGAGGAGTTTGTGGTATTCCGTGGCGGAATCCTCATCAGACGTTAGCGCTCAAATCTATTTATTTATTTATTTATTTATTTATTTTTTTGAGCACGTAGTGTCTACCACAGGCGAGTACTGCGAGCCGCTGTACGCAGTGGGCTAGATCAGGCTCAGATGAAATGGTCGAGAAGCCTCATAAGGATCGCTCAGGCTTCGAAGTGAGTTTTATTCGTGCAGCGCTGAAGCGAACACATGCCCCACACTGCATATGACATTTACTTTGACTGAATGAAAAACTGCTTACATTTACTACAAAGTGCGCCGTGATTGTTATTCGAGGGAAATGTCACACTCGGCTCAAAAGGAGGAGGGGGAAAAAAACAACTGCAGGGGAAACGCTCCTTGCAGCAACTGTCAATCAAGAGAACCTAAAAATCCCTGCCGCAGTTAGGGGACCCGTCCATAATAACACCTGCTCCAATGCCCCCGCGCGCCGGTTTTTCTTGCTCAGTGGCGGTCTCGCTCCGCAGCAGCAGCGCGCGGCCGACATCAGGGCTCCCCCTCCCAAATCACAAGGCAGAAAGCATCCGTCTGATGTCTGCTTCTTGAATGATTTTGCGGTTTATAAGGTATGATATCGAATTCAGTTAGCTACTTCACGTTTCTATAAATGAATGTTTTCCGAAATACAACGAGGTGCTGAAATGAACGTTTTCATATTAATGCATTGATGCACCTTGCAGTCACTATACGGTTAAATACTAGAGTAACGAAGTCCTGACGTCCTTCTGTCCAAAAGTAAAACATCTGGCCCATTTAATTTGTGATTTCAATCATTTGTAGCCTATGCCTATTATAAAGGTAGTTATCCTGTTAAGTGTGACTTAATGGCCTTGGCAGGGTATTTTAAAATAGCAGTACAGTCCTTTTCGACACTTCCTTCCTCCTTGAGGAGTGACACGGCAGCACACATGGGGTTAAGTGCGCCCCACAATTAGTTTAATGGCACAATTGTTCATTCTCTCTTATCGACAGTTATGCTTGTCTGAGGGAAAACGAGTTTACAAAAAAAAAAAAAACACATAGAACATTTTGTATTACCATTTATCGAACTTCGTTTGAAAAGCAAAAAAGACAACGCCTTCCGCAGTTTGAGGGGCAGTTCGCAGGGCTTCTACCCAAAGCACTACACTCTCAGAACCCACCCTCCCACCCCTAAAATGTGCAGTACAGGCATCATAAATAACGGTCTCAGGTACTTGCCTTCTCTCAGAAGGTGGGAGTATATCACCCACAGCAGAAGCAGACAGCACAGTGACGCACCGCTGCCCGCACATAGCGTCCTCATTCCGGCCTGCATCCTCCTCAGTCCCGGTGAATAATCCCGCAGCTGCCCCGCTACTTACCAGTAGTGGGTGAAAAGAACCCTTCAAGGCAAATGTGAAGTGAACACACAAACTATAACGAACCCGCAGATCAGAAGTTATCGATGATGGGGATGCACAGTATAATTCCGTTCAACTGGGGGACAAGTGTTCTGGTCGCTTATTCGCATCCATTTAGTAAATACCCTTAAAAACAAACTAGCGAGAAAAAAAGATCTCGAAAAAAATAAAAAGAAGATAAACGAAAAAGGAAACAGGGAGTGTAGTTAATGTAAAACGGTTCGCTGTCTTCCTCTTTTGAACTGCACTTTGTCCCGAAACACGATTTATTCGCGACTGTTTAGCGCAGAAAATACGCAGCACGTCTCGCGCTGTTCTTTTTGGCTTAACTGCAGTTCACAACAAAATAGCCACATGCGTAGCCTATAGTGCTAATGTTGTTGACAGTCGGACGAAATGCTCTAGAAATAGTCCTCGTCAAAAGTCAGAAGTAGCATCCCAGATGAGACGGAGAAAGTGAATAAAGGTATCCCAGCACTAGCCGTGACCACAGGTAGAGGAGCCGCGGCGGCTCCAAGAAGCCAGTCCGAGCTCCGGCACTGTCAAACGCGAAAGGTGAGCCTCGTCTGCCTCTCGGTGCTGTGCTCCCGGGATCAGTCTCCTCCAGCGATCCAGCACTACTCCGAATCCACTCATCTCACATCACCAGCCCTGCCTTCACCTCGAAGACAGAGAAAACCAAGTAAATTAATTGCATATTTCCAAGGCGACATATAAGCCTAGCCATCGTGGGGCTTACTGTCCTGCAAACAGCGGGGAAAAAACTGAGACGCGTACATTTGCAGAATATGAAAATGTCCTGGAATTTATATTTAGCTCCTGTAAATGTCAATGACGAAATGAAAGCACATTGCCAAACCTTTATATGCTCCCTGGGAGTCTAGCTAACTCTATCTTAAAAAATATATATTCAAAGGGGGGCTTATCTTTAAGTTTTTCAAAAGATGGGCTACGGCTGCAGCGCAGGGTATTACGACGAAACAAGAGCACATTCGCAGGTTATAGCGTTGCATTAGAATTGCAAATGCGTCTGGGTTTGTACAGGCAAGATCCCTAGAAAATAATGCTTACATTCCAGTGTATCAAGTTAACAACTGAGCTATGCCCAGTGTAAACAGACACAAGCAGTTGACTTCAAGACAACGCAGGACATTAAAAAAAGCCTGTTGGGGGAATAAGATGAACATGTCCACCGGGGCTCTACGCTAACATTTTCCCCAAGGAGCACATGTGCTCCTAAATTAAAATTTTTGGGGGGGCAGACTAATCTATCCCAATTAGTAGATGTGCTCCTAAATTTTTTTTTTTCCCCAGTCAGCACACATACATTTTCAAGAGCATTTGCTCCTAAAATGGGAGCACTGTAGAGCCCCGTTCGGAATACAAAACTGGAACCTCCCAACACTTTCAAACCTGAAATTGTAGTTTACGGGCTTTCATTAGCCAGACTAGGCACGTAGGCTATCTTATTTTCCCGACCCCCCTGCGACTCGAGTCATGGCAACAGAGTGCCGGGACCATGTTTCACACCGTTTAACACAGCCTTGATTCAGAGATGGGAAGCTCACCCTTCGTCTGCCGCGCGGTCTTTTTGGTAATCACATTACTTCATCTCGCAGATGCCAAATTAATAGCGCGGAAAAACAGATAATATTCCGGCTTCGCTACAGAAGTTTCTGGTTTATGCAGGCAGGACCTCGGCGGAATGCAACAGGAGCGCCTCTGTGCCCACCAACTGCCACCCGACGTACTTCGACTAAATGCGCAGTTGCACTTACGTTCTACGCGTGGATTCGATGCGTTCGTTCATATCTTTATTTTTTCCATCGCGCTAACACGGTCTTGTTGCTATCACTGCCATTACGTAGGGGTTTGGTATGTATGCAGACTTCGAAGAAGCAGGGTAACCAGACGCGGCTCGGCGTTCCGACCTCTACCGAACAGAGCCACGCAGCACCCGCATCACAGCGCGCGTTCCCGTTCGCCGTATGACACTATTGAATCGTTAGCAGACCCTCTTCCTGTTCTTGAGTCTGTGATGTTATTTCTTCGGTTTATTGTCCCTTTATCCTGAAGTCCAGTGCAATAATCAAGTGTATCCTCAAACTGCAGGTGCCTGTTGTTCACGAATCTCTCTCTCTCTCTCTCTCTCTCTCTCTCTCTCTCTCTCTCTCTCTCTCTCTTCCCGTTCGCCGTATGACACTATTGAATCGTTAGCAGACCCTCTTCCTGTTCTTGAGTCTGTGATGTTATTTCTTCGGTTTATTGTCCCTTTATCCTGAAGTCCAGTGCAATAATCAGTGTATCCTCAAACTGCAGGTGCCTGTTTGTGCAATAATCAAGTGTATCCTCAAACTGCAGGTGCTGTTGTTCCTCGAATCTCTCTCTCTCTCTCTCTCTCTCTCTCTCTCTCTCCTCTCTCTCTCTCTCTCTCTCTCTCTCTCTCTCTCTCTCTCTCTCTCTCTCTCTCTCTCTCTCTCTCTCTCTCTCTCTCTCTCTCTCTCTCTCTCTCTCTCTCTCTCGCTCTCTCTCTCTCCCTCTCTCTTTCTCCCTATCTCTCTTTCAGAAGAGATAGCGATATTTCATACTGGCCCGATTTTTCAGCGTAAGGAGGAAGCTGGTATTCGACGTGGTACGGCGCCAGAGTATCCGCAATTATCCACTCCCGACGAAAGCATCTTATTAACCGAGCCAAAACTACGCTGCCCGACTACTGCGCGCGCGACAGGAAGGAGGGAGAGGGACAGGGGTGCTGCGGCAGCGGAATGTTTATAGCCTGGTCTAGCGCGCCGAGGGACAAGGTTTTTTTTTCTGACAAGAGTGCCCCCTTCTATCCGTTACAGACTAAGCTAAGAAAAGGGAGGAGGAGGACCAAGTGACGCGTAAAAAGTATGTGAAATATGTCACCTGCATCTAACCCATTGTGGGATACTGGCTGTGTCAATTTGAAGGCGTTATAAGGGTTTATATTTATTTATTTTTTTATTTTTCAAAAAGCCATTTGAATGTTAGTAAGTGACCCATCCACACGACACTTCACACACATCCATATTTCCAGAATATAGTAGCCTATGACAACCCTAGGGGCCACATGTCACACTTATTTATTTGCTTGGCCAAGGCCTATGTGCAGAATTAATTAATTAACTTGCAACTTACCCATTACATTGGTGTTGGATGGTCACAGAAACAAATCAGGTGAAGTGGCGTCTGCATGAATACAATGGCGGTGCCCTTCGTGGGTACTGTTAGACTCTAAAGGAGGTAAGGAAAAAAAAATCGGATTTGAGGCAAAGCACATTTTCTGCAAGTTCTTTATTCTGCGGAAGGGGAGTCAGTCTGCACATACACCTGCACATACACATCCATGATATATTTCCAGCTATATTTCATCTGTGCATTTGAAGTCCTACAGCATGAAGCACTAAACCCACGCTTTACAAGCCAGCATTCTGAACCATGATGTGAAATCATTAACACATTACTATTGCTGACAGTAATTGTAGCTTACTGTGGCAGATCAAACTAGAGTTGCTACTAAATATACATAACAAGTCATGTCTCTTGCAGTCCTTACTTCATACTGTACTTCTACCCAGTACTTTTCCATGTACCTACTCAAGGCACTAAAATATTAAAAAACACTAATAAAAATAAAACTTTCCTTTTATTTATTTATTTTGTAAGGACCCATATCTGGCACAATTACTACAATTGAATAGTAATAATCAGCATAATTATTAGAAACATAATCACACTACAACAACAACAACAACAGCATCAGCAACAACTACTGTGACCACTACTACTACTACTACTACTACTACTACCAATAATAATAATAATTTGTAAGGTTAATTAACAGTGGTCTTGTGACGTGCTACTGTTGTATATTCTGTTGTGCATAATCACTGTACAGCTCATGGACTGAGAAGAGAACTGCCCTTGTGTGGTTATCCCTGGTTGGGGCATTGGTTAGGCTTCAGTGTGTGGTAGTTAGTTGAGCTTATTTTGTAAAGAGGGGAAATCCAATTGGCTATTACAGTTTGGTTTTCCTATAGACCAGTGGTGTCAAACTCCAGTCCTGGGGGCTGCGGGACAAGCAGGTATTTGTGGCTTCCTTTCAATTAGGAGCCAATTAAGGCTTTGAGAAGAAGATGTGTTGGCGATTTAGCCAATCAAATACTTAATCACTCGTACTGAAATGCACTGAAAAGCAGCAGACACTGCAGCCCACCAGGACAGGAATTTGACACACCTGCTAAAGACCTTTGTTTCCTTTTTCTGTTTTTTTTTTTTTGTGTTTCCTCCATCACCCAAGTCAAGTGTGTGTTCCCGGTGTTACTGCTGTTTGCTGTTCAATAAGTTTACTTTAGCTCATTTTCCCTGTCCTTCTGCTATCCTGTTATTTGTTGCTACCTTTTCCTCTTGCCCTTATTGACTGTTATTACTGATGGACTCTACCTCTATTGACTGTTATTACTGATGGACTCAGCCATCCAACTCCTTTCTCAACTTACTGTTATATTGTTACCTCCACCGACAGAGCTGACAGTTATGTTTTTTCCCCATTTTGCCTGTCCATCCTTTTGTTTGTTAGCAGTATATCTCCAAATGTTACGAATGGAACTTCATGAAGCTTTGTGGAAATTGGTCATGGGATAAGGAAGAACTGATTAACTATTCACACCAGTTGGCCAAAGGGGCACGTGGGCTTTTCACAAATAGGCACATAACTTCCCTAATGGATTCACACGAAGCAACAAAACTTTGTAGCATGGTTGATGAGGTGGCAAGGAAGAACTCATTAACTTTTCACACCAGTTAGCCCAAGTGGTACATGGCAGTGGGCATGGTTTCTCCCAAAAACGCATGTAACCTCTGAACGGATTCATGTAATACCACAAAACTTTGCGGAAAGGATGGTCACAGGGCAAAGAAAAACTGATATACTTTTTACTCCGACTGCCCAAAAAAAAGGGGGGGGGGGGGGTGTGGGGGGGTGGCAATGGGCGTGGCTTCTCACGAAAAGGTATATAACTTCTGAAGGGAGTCACATAATGCCATGAAACTTTGCGTGCCCATCATCGGGCGGGAGAGGCAAAGCCTACATTACTGCCCCATTCAAACAAATGGGCTGCTGGATAAGTATAGCGCTGCTTAAATTCAGACCAAAATGCACAAGAGTGGCTAGAATTTAAACAGGCAGATCTCACGCTGGCCTTGAGTTGCAGTCATGAAAATGCATGCATCTCCTGGTGTGACGGGCACAGAAGAAATTATTAACTTTTGATGAATATCCGACGTGTGGAACTGGCATATCTTGACAATTGCAAAGTTGTTGGCAGAGGTATGCGCTCTACTGAGCGCCATTTTCTAGTTTTATCATTTAAATTGCCAATGGGGGCGTTTTCAATAAATCAAATTCGAGAGGATACCTACAAACGCAAACTGTGAGTACACCTCTGAGCAATGTTCAAGATTTGAATTCGTCTTCCTCAAAATGTTCAGAGCTAAATCAACCCTTACAGGGTTTATAAGAATCCACTACGGCCACAGCAGACTCGTATAAACTCTGTTTAGAGTTGAATTAACACTTTTTACGGGCGGAACATTGCACCCGTGATAAAGACTGGCATATGGTGTGCAGTAATCTGAAGTTAAAAAGAAAGTTAAATGGCAAATGCGACAGAAGGCGGCATTTCACAAATAAACTTTTCACAATAACAAGACACCGGCAGCTTGTAAATGGAGGTGTGGAAAAAAAAAAAAAAAAAGGGGGGGGTGTCTCTTTAGTGGGTGGAGTGTGCGAGCGAAGGCTTGTTAGGCCTTGGGAGAGTTGTGGACGAATTTAAGGCGTCGTATCTATGGTAACCCCGGTTGTAAAAGAGTTACGGTAGCCCGAACAGGAGAGCGCTAAGGGTTCGGGGGCCAAACAGCTGGTGGAGGAGATGGCGAGGGACGGACGGAATCTCTGATGTCGGCCGGGGAAGAACGTCCGTCCACGAAATTATTCCCGAAATTCCCGAAACCGCACTGCACTCACCCTTATTCACCCTCTCCAAACCGTTTGGGATGCCCCTCCCGCCACAGACGGTTGTGGCTGGAATATTTCTTTTTTTTTTTTTTGCTGTAGCCAAAAAAAAAAAAAAAAAACTAGCAGAAAATAAGAGTGTAGGGCAGCCTGTCTTCAGTATGCGCACACACAGTGTTTTTGCTTCTATTACGTGGTTTAAATGTGTGCGCGTAGTGCTCGGGGATTGCCTCAGCTATCGGGGTTAGACCCCGGTGTAGTGCATCAATTCGGGTTATGGGGATCACACGTGTGTCTGCTTCAAATTCGTATCCAATTGAAGAAGAAGAAAAAGAAAAAAATAAATGATCTTCAAGAAGTGTATAGGACAGAAAGTGTTGTGCAGTTGCACATTGAGAGAGAGAGAGAGAGAGAGAGAGAGAGAGATGAGAGAGAGAGAGAGATGACACAGCAACTCTGCTTTCAGCCCACAGAGGCAGCCAATACCTCTGTCTTATAGCATGTGAGCTAAACATTGCATGCCTTTAACAGCAAAGATCTGCGCCTAAGATCTGTGACTAATCCCATAAGAGCCAGAAGTATGTTGACTATCTAATAAACGTGAAAGCCTTTGAGTGTGATTTTGGTGCTTTGGACATCTTGTACTTAAAAAGAAAAAACCTTCTCATGTTTACACGTGTTCACAGAAGAAGATTCCCAAAGGCCAACAAACACATTGTTTGCTTGTCAATCTCGTCCCGTCGGCATGGTGAAAATGCGTGTCTACATGGCGATATCGTACAGCATGGAAGATACACGGAGGTACGCGTGAAAGTTTATTGTGAGGCCGAACCTTGACAGCAACACAGATTTCGTCGTTTAGCGATGCACGGAAGCAGTCCACTGGGAAGTCTTCCAATCGCGTTTGGCATTTACCGTCGAAGACGACAAAACTGACCCCCCGTGCCCCCCCCTTCCCCGATTTGCATGCCATTAATGTGTTGCATAAAAGGACACCCATCACCCATCGCCACCCACACATTACTGTTCACATCTAACACCTGGTCACATCAGGGGTTTTTCTTTAACCCTTTGAAGAGTGTGTATCCTGGAATGTTTGAACGGAGTCGGTGTTCTAGAACTCCATTGCATTCCATTACCATTACCGTTGATTGTGACATCGGCATTAGAATGTTCAGTTGAAAACACTCTAATCACATATTTGTGATGTCACATCTTAAGCAGGTGGAGAGTGTTCTGCAGACAGTAACTTGTTATTTTCTACATATAAGGTCCACAGTTATAGTTAAACATATGGCAGTTAACTGCTACTTTAACACACACCCATATGTTACAATTTTTTGTTGGAAAGTGGCACTCATGATACAATTCAAATGATAATTTTTGGTTTATTGTTAGGACTAGTTTGATTAGGTTTTAAATAATTACATTTTAATAATTTTAAATAACCGATTGTTGAGATCGGAAATAGGTCCCTGATGTAAGTCAATGGGAAGTGGAAAGACTTTTTTTTAAAAACCCCTTGTTGATAAGGTGACAGCTAATAAAGATTTCCCCATGATTTTAGATTCTCTGTACTGTACTGTAAATGTAAATTTCAGTATCCACTCATTTTAACTCTCCGTATCTCGGAGAATTCTTTAGTTCCAAAAGCATGCCGCTTTTCCTTTTCAAGCACCCCTTTGCCTGCCATCCTTTACCCTGTGTCTGTAAGCAGCCGCCATGGCTGACTACAGCAGAGCGAAGGCACACGATCCATTACAGGCAGAAGCATGTGACTCACGCAGAGCTGAGGAACATGGCAGGCAGCTGAAGTAAGTCAACCGCAAGGCCCCCACGGACCTCACGTCTCGTGCCGACGCAGTGCCCTCCGCTTAAGACTCTGCCGCCATGGCAACGTAGAGAGAAGTGAGTGGAAGGGCCTAACGGCGAGCGGGAGGATTCTGGGAAATGCAGAAAACGGAAAAAAAAAAAAAAGCTTGAGGAGACTGCGTTTGGCCATCTGCGCAATGGGTCGATAAACCACTGCGTGTGTGGTGATGGCCAGGCCAGGTTTAACGGCTCTTCTGTGGCCACTCCGTTTTCTAAATGGCCGCCATCTTCCAAACGGTCCCCATTGGAAACGCCCAGTTCGCTGAGCGCCATATCAGTAACAGGGCTGGACCCACCTAGGCCGTTCCCTTGGAGGCGTCTCCAGATGGAAGGGGCGGGACCCAGTGATGCCACTCTGGCACCCAATGATGCCCTCCCTACAGCAGTGGTGCCAATCACATGCCAGTATGCAGAGCAGGCAGGTTTCCATTCCAATACGCACCTGCAGATTTCAGTAAATTAGAGCCCTACTCGCGGGATGAAAGTGTGCTAATTAGTGAAATTATCAGGCGAAGTGATTGGTTGGAATGAAAACCGGAATATTCTCAGCCCATCGTGGCACATGATTGGGCAGCACTGCTCTACAGCAATGGTTCCCAACCCTGTTCCTGGAGATCTACTGTCCTGTAGGTTTTCACTCCAACCTTTACAAAGCCACATCTTATTCACCAGCTAGAGATCTCATTGAGCTCCTACTTAGTAGAATAAGGTGTGCCAAAACAGTGTGTTTAAATTACATTACATTACATTTATTTGGCAGACGCTTTTATCTGAAGCGACGTATAATAAGTGCATACCGAAGGTCATTGGAACAAACAAAACACAGGTCCGATAAGGTACAATACTGAAATGAAAACCTACAGGACGGTAGACCTCCAGTAACAGGGTTGGGCAGCCCTGCTCTAGATGCTGAATGAGGTGTGGCTTTGTTAGGGTTGGGAGTGAAACCTACAGGACGGTAGACCTCCAGGAACAGGGCTGGGAACCACTGCTCTGCAGGGACGTGCTGAAGCTCAGCCTAAGGCTATCTGCAGTGGAACTGACCCACAGAGAGAAAACTGCTCTTCTCTGTGGGCGAGTGGTTAGACTTGTGCTTAAGGTCAAAGATAAAAGGGAACGAGGGCTCTCAGAAACTGCTGGTATCGATCTGCGGGTCTGTAGTAAAAAAGCCAGTGTTTTTTACATGGGTGGCCCTGCACAGCAGGCAGCGTCAGTCTTTGGGTCCTCAGCAACAGGCAGCGTTAGTCTACGGATCCTCAGTAACACCCGGTATTAGTCCGAGAGTCCACAGGAACTGCAAATTTTAGTCTGTGGGTCTACAGCTACCCCTAGTCTCGGACTGTGGGGGGGAAAAATAATCTGTAGGAAACCCTGTGCCAAACTTTCGGTGCTGTATAGGTATGGGGCATGCCGCTCCGGTCAAGGCGTAACTTGGCGGGATGGTATACCTCCCAATTGCAGGTATTTGTGGGTCTACACCAGCAGCCAATAGTGGACCAAAGCCTGAGTATTGGTCATCAGGGGCCACACAGTAACACCACGTATCAGTCCAGGGATCCGCAGCTGCAACAGGTTTTAGCCCACAGGTCCTCAGCCAGGCCCGGTGGAATGGCTGTTATGGCTGCGATTATTTCCTTCCTCCGTTCGGCTCGGTGTGACTAGAGTCGTGCCTTCTCAGATGAAACACCCTGGAGTGTGTCTTTTTCTGGCCCAACGGAGGGAAAACCGTGTTGACAAGGCTCTGGGAAAGAAAGGGGGGAACGCCTTGTCCTTTTTTCAGAGGCACCGGGGCTTGAAAATGCAAAAAAAAAAAAAAAAAAACAAAAAAAAAAAACGAACAAATGAAAAGGAAGAAACTGAAAATCCTATCCACAAACGTGGGAGTGCAGCCGACAACTCCCGATGGTGAAAGTCAGGGTAAAAGTCGATTTTTTTTCTAATTGCTCGTTTCCCAGCATTACTCAATAAATAAATAAATAAATAAATAAATAAATAAGAAATGCTTTTCTGGTGCCTGGAGAGACACTGAACATACTTCATCCATCCAGCATTACGGACAAAAACAAAAATAGGCTCTCCCTTTTTTCTCTATCATTCTCTTCCTTAGAGTTCCTGCTATTTCCAATTACTCTGGATGTAATGGGGTATTTGGCAGTGATTAAAAGGGCGCTCAGTCGGGCCTCCTGTGCAGCCCGTTATAAATATGATAATGCCTTTTCCCTGCATTATTCAACTGCATGTCAGCACGACTCCAATGCAAATAGAAAATAGTTGTCAGTTTTTTTTAAAAAAGAGAAGCGGAAGCAAACATAAAGCAATAAAAAAAATATATAAATAAATAAATCGCAGCGGCCAATCGTAAAAAAGGGACGGCAGAAATCACACGTTTCAGTTTTTGTCTATTCGGTGACATTTGAGTCGCCGTGATAAACGAAAATAGCACGGTCAAATACAAGTCGTTCGGGTTTCTGTATCCAGGCCACAGAAAATCACGCAAAGAAACTGTTGAAAATGGCCTCGCAGCAATTAAAACCACTTCCCGTCGTTTTCACGAACACATCTATGTGTGGTACGGTGAAAAAGAACGCTATATAAAAGCTATTCTATGAGGGAAGAACCGTTATGGAAGAATGCCTTTTGTAGCGTGATGGGGATTCCTCACTGCTCTGGCAACCCAAGAGGAATATGGTAGCGCACAAACAGTGCTGTGCCATCAATAAAACATGATTACATCATTGAAGGTATCAGGAAGAGTGATGGCTTGGCAGTTAATTCACGTCCTAGATCAACGGTGTAACTTATCTTTGAGGAATTGTCGGTCCTCTGCCATAATACTCTGTATATGGGGGGAAAATATGAGAAATGTGTCTTTTAAAATGGTTCATTTAAGTACCTCTGGACCCATCATTATGCAGGAAATTATACCAAAATTTTGAATTTGTGATTAAAATATAACTCTGTTCATTGTACAGGCCGTTGATAGGATCATGGCAACTAAATTTGCATGATTACCAGTACCAAACTGGATAGGAAAAATGTTTTAAAAAATAATAAATAAATTGAAGTTGTAACTTGTCTAATGTCTGTCAGTTTTAATGAGTTTGTCTATAATTTATTTCAGGTTCAAAATTCATGTCTATTGCTAATTTACACCTAGACATAACATTTATTTGTGCAAGATTCCACATTTAGTCAAAGCTTAGCTATTATTCTTTCAATAAATATTTATACTGTAGACACTACAATGGCATGAGTGTGTAAACAATTAGAGAACCAGATGCCAAGAGGCAAAAAAAACACATAAACAAGAAACATCACTGCTACTTTGAATATACGCCACTTTCACAGAACAAAACTATAAACTACATATAAAATATAAAATAAAAGAGAAAAAATCTTTACTGTCACATTCGATTAAAAAAAATAGTGAAACATTGCTTTCCAGAAATAACTTCTCCATGCGTCATAATTAGGTGTCATTTATTAGCTGTCCTTTATTACACAATTTTTAATATATTAAGAAAATTAACTTCCTGTCCAGGACTTGCTGCAGTGCCTGATCATACAATACAAAGACCTAGGAGTAATTTGCAATTAAATTTGAAATGAAAGTTTCAATTTTTAAATTGTTTTGCTATATGTATTATGTCAGATGCACATATATAAGGATCATGTGAAGCAATTTCACATTTATGTTATGTATTCAGGAAGAGGAAGTTATGTATTTAAAAATTTGTCTATGAAATCCAATAATATGAATTAAAAGATTCATCATATCTTAGATTATATCTGTCTAATTAAGAAAAATATCAATTATTTCAATAACGGAACTCAGAAAACTGTCAATATTTTCTGCGGAGAGTCTGTAATAAATGTCAGCAGAGGTGGGCGTATAGTTGTCAGTAATGATTACATCAATATTTTTTTATCATTATTTGTAAATGAACCATAATGCCTCTCAACAAGGGTAACCAGTAATCTTAATAAGGACCAGAGGCTCATATGAATCATGTTACCATGGTGATGAAGGAAAAAAAAAAACTCTTTCTTTTCTTCAGAGTAGTGTCCGGCACCACCTGTCCATATGCCATCTGGCTTTGAAGCCGTTTGCAATCAGCAACAGGTTAAACCGGATAAAAACGAAGTAAAGCCCAAAAGCACACAGCGATTGCGTATAAAGAGTAATGAAAGAAATAAAAGCAATAATGAGCCAAGAAGATACAGTAATTCCAATTTTATGATTGAATAAATAAAATGTTTGCCATCACTATCTGTCAATATTCAGTGTTTTTTTTTTTTTTTTGTTAAACCTTGTCCCTGAAGTTTTCAGACAAATTTCAGGATGGATGAAGTTTACAGACAAATTTCAATCAACATTCGTCCTGACTCACAATGAAATACAAACGTGATTTTACGTCTGCATCACAGAAGCTTGGCAAATTTAACAATCAACAGAATTAACTGCATTTGTTTTTTTCACCTCTTGAAATTATTTTCATGTTAAAGTTAAGGACAAATGTAGGCCAAAGTCATCTCCTGACAGACAAGCGTTTGACAATGAAAGGCTCATTTGCCGAGTCATTGTGCAACCTTTGCTTCATTAGGCTTGATTAGCCACAAATAAATAATTTCCTCCTTCCAAACTTTGACCTTCTATATTTCTATGTAAGAAGGACAAGGAAGAGAATACAGAAAAAAACAATGAGATGTTGGGGACTACAAGACAAGAGATACTCAAATCTGGCGCCTTGAATCCAGATCCGGTCCTAGTTTTCTTTCCTCCCAGGTAATTAACTGAACGATATAGTGCTCTTGATTGGCCAAGTCTAACCATTGGACTGTCTCCACGCCTGACTCGACTCCCAGGTAAAGGGAGGGTGGAAAACCAGCAGTTTGTGGCCCTTCAGGACCATGATTTGAGGAACAGGGCTGTAGGAGAACCAATGCAAACCAAACTGACCCTTTTGCAGTGCTTCCAAAATATCCCTCTGGGGCGACGCAGCTGATGGAGATACTGTTGTAAATGGTAAATGGACTGCATTTATATAGCGCTTTTATCCAAAGCGCTTTACAATTGATGCTTCAAATTCACCAGAGCAATTAGGGGTTAGGCATCTTGCTCAGGGACACTTCGACATGCCCCGGGCGGGGGATCGAACCGGCAACCCTCCAACTGCCAGGCAACCGCTCTTACCTCCTGAGCTATGTCGCCCCACACGTCAGCCGATTGGTGCAGCACGCTGGTTGACGGTTGTCCTCCTCACCACCAGCTGAAGAACCGCCATTCTTCAGTTTTTACCGCATAAGAGTGAAAGACAAAGAAGGAATTGGGTGGGGGGGAAAAAAAAGAGAAAGAACAAGGGGGTGAGACAAGGGAGAGAGACGCGTCGTCCCCGTCGTCCCTGTCGTCCTCGTCTCCCCGTCGTCCCCCACTTCAATATGCAGGCCGGCTCTCGAGTAAATAAGCCGGTCTTATCTCGCGTCTATTTACCGCAGAGTTTGTCAAAACAGTAAAATTGCTTTTGTCAAGGACTTTCACTGGGAATGAGTTCAGAACCAGGGCACGGGGTCTGAATGGAGGAGGGACGAACCCCACAGAGCGACACCGTATCCTCCTTTCAATCCGCCTCGTGATGTGGGTCTTCGCCATATTTCTGATACGGTGGCTCGCGAGAATCTGAACAGCATGCTTTAATTAATACTGTTTTACACCTATTTGCACAACCAATTATGAATAGCGGTGCTTTCTCAGTTAATACTCAGTCAATAATTACATCCCCCCGAACTGAATGCTAATGAATTTTTTTTTTTTTTTCGTTAACAGTCATGACATCTGCAGGGAGAAATGTCATTTTCATTAAAAACAAAAAACAAAAAAAAGAACAATGAGTGAAAATCCAATCTTTGGAGTCAAGAAGAATATTACGCCCTATTCCTTTCCACAGTACTTCCTCTGATTTACTAGGATTCAAATTTGCATCATAATTTGTGAGAACATCAATAGAAGATGAATGCATAGGGGAGAAAAGTATTATTTACTGTTGTTAAATTCGAAATACCAGAGTAAGTATTTTCTGCATTGATGAAAAGATTGACCTGATGTTAAATGGAAATGTAATTATTTGCACAGCTGTATGAAACTCTAGCATGCTACAAAACATTCCACAAATAGTGAAATTCGTATTTTATACCGTTTATTGTTGAAAATGGTAAATGGACTGCATTTATATAGCGCTTTTATCCACCAGCGCCATTGATGCCTCTCCCCAGTTAGAGGTTAGGGGTTAGGGTCTTCTCAAGGACACTTCGACATGCCCAGGGCGGGGTTTGAACCGGCAACCCTCCGACTGCCAGACAATCGGTCTTACCTCCTGAGCTATATCGCCCAGCGAAAAGCATATTAGGCCACCAGCCAGACCCCAGGGTTCTGATAATAACACAGAGATGAAGAAGTCCTGTGTCCCTTTCTGGTAAGAGGGACGTAGGACCTCATATGTGCATTCTCAGATCAACTATTATGTTTCATAAACATACAAAATCCCTTTCTCGCTGTACACAAAGCAATAGACAACACAGAGGCTGTGTATCAGCTCCAGTTATTCAGAACCTATTGGTCAGGTTGCATATAACTAATAGCATTGCTATTAGTGATAGCATGAAGTAAATCAGCCTTTGTTTATCAATAAAAAAATAAGGGGTTGCCTGTTTTTTAATTCAACTGACTCTGAGCCAATTTCTCAACCCTCCACATAAGCACAAACTTATTTTCAGCCATAAAACGAATGGCGCACCTGTTTGTGTCAGCAAAGCCTTGGAGCATTAATGATGAAGAAAACCCAACACGCTACATGCTACTAAAAAGTCATAAAATCGTAATTAAACCCACAGACCACCAGGGAGGACCTTGTGGATTATTAATCGTCCGTGGATAACAATTTAACAGCCGCTGCTGCAGAACGAAGGGGCTATCTTTGGCACTTTTATAGAATTTTCTTCTGAATTTGCCCCTGAAATGATTATGCATTGGAGAATCTGAAGGCTAAGAAACTACAGCAGGAGCTACAGTACAACCACGTGCTTTTTTCATGTCTGAGTTTCACGTTTGAGCTATAAACCAGTGGCTGGACACAATTAAAAAAATTTCCCAGTCCCCACCTCCTTTTTAGCACATTTGCATTGTTGTCGTCCAACGTACACGCAATTAATTTACTTTTCGGGCGTGTTGTTGCTCAAAGCGCCCACTGCCTTGACCCAAGCCTTCTGATGTGATATGGCTGCCATGGAAACAACATGTGACTGATGACTGCGGGGATGAGTTTAGACTGTTTAGAGCCCACGTGACTGATTGGCCGTCAGCGAAGGCCCCCATTAGCGGGCTCGGCCGAGTTTATTGGTCCAGGGTCATTAGCTGTGATACAGTCCCGTGCCAGTGACTCTGTAATTTCCCCAAGGGCAGAGAATGTTCACGAAAGCATCACCTGTAACAAACAATTCCCAAGCAATTAAAAAAAAAACGCGCGATGTACTACGTTAACATACTGTACGCTGCTCATAATGCTTTGAGCAATTTACCGTAACGCAGACGCGTGAAGATACAATCCAGAAAGGGTGAGAAGATTTCAGGTTTCCATACCGCCTATGGCCTAAATTATGAATTGTGATTAAAAATTAATTTGTGTCTAGAATTTTATTAATAAATATTACTACTTTCTGACTGTAAACATCGCTAAATCTGCCACAATGTGATAACGGCGTGAGCGTGCACGCTGAAATACACTGTGGCTTTGACACCTAATTTGCATAAACTAAGAAGAAGAAAAATAATTAACAGCAATACAGAGATCAGAAGGGAAGGGTAAGCTAATTACGATATGTATAGCCACCAGTGTCTGCACAAGGTTAATGCATGGTAGTCAAGCCCAGAAAACATGAAATATTGGTTAAGCACGTCCACCGAGAAAGGTATACGAAATAAAATTTTAGCCACACGAATGTAAAAAAAAAAAAAAAAAAAACCTTATTACATAGCAGTAGGACACGTCGGAGGAAAGGAGGAGACACATTGAGGGTGCTGATGTTTCCGAAGTGAAAAAAGTTTGTGATGGTGCTCAGCGACGCTTTGTAAACTTGTGACGTTTCGTGATTTGGCAGCCATCGCAATGAGTCTCTTTGATAAACCGTCCACTGTTAAAAGGCTATTAGCGGCGGACAGTTCATCACAAAGTAACCCGCGCGGAACGGCTGTCCGTGCAAGTTAGGACGTTACGTTAGCACGTTAGCACGCGTAATGCCCCTTCTGTCTGCACCCGACCCGTATAGTTTTGTGCTGTGTGTTATTTGTATTCACATATGTGGGGGGAGCGGGATTCTTCTTCATTAAAAAGAGGATCGTCATAGTCTTTTATACGGATGATTTATAACAGTCTTTATTAACTCCAGTCTCCAGTGACTGTCTCCGGAAACGTTCCTTCATGCAAATAAACGCAAGTGTGTCGTGCTTGTTAGCGGAGTCTTGCTCCATAAACAGCATTGTGTCATTTCAACATAATTATAACTTTGAAAAATATGGATAATCCATAATAAATAGCCATACATTATGTTACGTTATGCACTCTCTTTGGCAAACTCTCTGGCAAACTGGAACTATGCAAACAATGCTCCGCCTAAACCTAACCCTAACCTAACCATTGACACTCCAGTGAAAAAGGAATTACAATTTAGGTTACACTGACTGATTGAGGCCCAGAAAAAATGTATGCCAAATGTTAAACCTCCAAGTCACTCAACAAATATTGACCAGCTGGAAGGTTCTTCTGCTGCTTCTCAAGTGGAGGGCAATACTTTGGGTTGCATAAGGAAAAGGTCCTTTAATGGTGGAAAAGAAACTGAAGTGTTTTGACGCCACTGTGTCCTTCATCAGAGTTATGTAAAACAGACGAAGTACAAAATCAACAGTTCTAAAGGTGTCCAACAGGCGTAGCCAATGAATGACACAAGTCACAATGCTTCAGAGAGGGGCAAACAAAAGGCTCATGTCTGGATACAGGCTACCACAGTGGTAACCAACCCTGTTCCTGGAGATGTACTGTCCTTGAAAGCTTTTCACACCAACCTTAACAAAACACACCTCATTCAACAGCTTAGACGTCTTGTAGAGCTGCTAATTAGTAGAGCCAGGTGTGCCAAATTAGGGTTGAAAAAGAAAAACCTACAGGGTGGTAGATCTCCAGGAAACAGGGTTGATTACCACTGGGCTCCCAGAACTGTCACCACCCATATATACACTGAACATGATTTTTTTTTTTTTTTTTAAAGACAAAAAAGAAAGTGTCTGTTGGCCTTTCCCTATAGTGTGGTACTGGAGGGAATGCATATTCACCCTGGTTTTTAAATGTGGCTCGCTGTAAACACTGGAGGCACTTCCTGTCGAGTCTGGTTTGTGGCACCAGGGTCCTGAGGCATAGTCACGTCTGCTCCTTTTTCTCCAGGAGAATTGAACGCCCCTTGCCTACACTGCTGCCAACAGGACAGCCCCCATCTACTTGCAGGACATGATTCGTTTCTACGTGCCTGCTCGACCACTCCGCTCTGCGGAAGCAGGGCGCCTAGTAACCCCTCCCACCCGCCCAAAGGGATCACAGAGCTTCTCCACCCTAGCTCCCCAGTGGTGGAACGAACTTCCCGTCCCTCTCCGAACCTCCCCCTCACTACCCATCTTCCGCCGTGGCCTGAAGACTCATCTCTTCAGACTATACCTAGATTAACCACCACCATTCTGTATATTTCACTCTTTAATTAAACCCCCCCCCCCCCCCCCCCCCCCCCCCCCCCCCCCCCCCCCTTTTTTCATGTCACTTGTATTTGTCTTTGTCCTAGTACTGTAGCTTGTTCTTCTGCCTAGTTGGCTTTGCAGAGGTTAGGTTAGAATAGTGTTCACTGTGTGAACTAAACTGTGTTCTTAGCTAGAAATAGCTGTACAAAATAAGTATTATACCTTTCTGAACTTGTGTTCAGCAGTTGCCTACGACCATGATATGCACTTTTTGTACGTCGCTTTGGATAAAAGCGTCTGCGAAATAAATGTAATGTAATGTAATGTAATCCTCATCAACAACAATACTAATCCAAGGTTACGTTTTTCTGAAATGAGAATTAAGCACATCCTTCAATAAATAAATAAAAAACCCTTTTAAATATCCCCTGAAATGACCAGTGACTCATTCCAGGAAGAAAAAGCCTACAGTTCACAACATTTGAGCTGCACCTTCAAGTTTAGTTTAACAGCGGACAGAGGATAGAATCACTTTACAACGGCCTCCTAACTCACAAACAGTGCGCTCAGTCTGGAGAGGGCCCTACTACAGACCCGACCTGGTGACCCACAATTCCCGCATTCCAAAGCAACTTTGATGTCAAAAACAAGAAGAAGAAAAAAAAAAAAAAAGAGGAAATTTATTCCCTCAGCTGCATGGAATACATGCGCGCCGTCACAAAGACAACATTTAATCACGGGCCGGCTTTTCAGGCCGCGTGATTAACAACGAGGAGGGATTCAGATCCAGGCCGTTGTGGCCAGAAAGCTGCAGAGATTTTTCTAGCTCCCTCAAAGGAGGCGGCCCTCGTAGTTTTACATTCTTCCGAGCGGGCCGCTTTGATCTGGACGAGCTCCTTGAGAAACGGGAAGCAAGGTTCAATTTGATTTGGCCAATAAAAAAATTTAAAAAAAGGAGATGGGGAGCGGTTTCATTAAAAAAAAATTTGAAAAAAGAAGAAAAATACTCAGAGAGTCAATTCACGGAGAATGAACACAAAAAAAATGTAATGTAATGTAATGAACGCTAACAAGGAGAGGAAAAAACAGAAAACTCCCAAAATCCGGTAAGACGTCCAGTACAGGGGACGGAACCGTGGCTCAGCTTCCTTAAATGAATTTTCATCTGCTCTTCCAAACAAGGTTCCCCTGCCGTTTCATCGAGGGGGATGAACAAATATGAATCGGTTCACACTGTACTGCCACTGATTCTGCATCTTACCAGGCAGCCAATCACAGGGACCTCCTGGCAACTCCTGCAATCAAGGTCCCTTATGTTCAGGTCATTATCTGTGACGCAGTATACAGGTATTTCAGGATTTATTTTTATTTTTTTCCTGCCATTTTATCTCACTTCCTGCTCAGCTCAGCAGGGAAAGCACAAATTTAGCTGTGAGGGGCGGGGCTTGAGTGTGTGAAAAGAAAACTTGAGAAACTCGACAGTAATACAGGGCTCAGAAAACCATAAGAAAACTTCCAGATGTGTTTTTGGCTGGACCACAAAAGCGGGGCCAGCCCTACAAACGCGAATGTCTGTGACTGACTGACTGAGTGAGTGAAGTTACATCATTGGTCGGCCGAGTTATGACATCACACCATTGGTCGGCCGGTCCAGCCATATACTAGGTTTTGACCTGGTCTTGTTTCTTTCTCACAAAGATGAGAGTTTTTGTACAATATTAAACACGTGTGGGATAAGTCTTTTTCTGCAAAATGAAGGAGTACACAGCCAATTGACTTGAACAAATGTAGAAAAACACGGTTTGTATTATTTTAAGATATACCTGTTTGGTACTCCTTTGGTGCTATTGTACTGGTGAAAGTCAATTCCAAAATTACATTATTTTGATATTAATAATTTGGTAGATTGCTCTAGGAATGGCTTTGTCTTTTTATAAAGAGGTGTAAAAAAGTATGCTGGAACAGTGAAAATTGAGTAAAATATGTTTATGTTCTGAATGGTGGTTGTAACGGCTAACGACCTTGTTTAACATTGGGCACGCTGAATACCGAATACAAGTGTGTAAACAGTTGTGTTACAGACATGGACAGGTCACACACAAAAATGAATGAAGGAAAATATCAAACCACAGTTTGTTTCTACCAAAAAAGTCCCAAAACACCAAGATCAAATTTCAAAAACCAAAAGACAGCCAAAATATTCCAAAAAAGCCCAGGGTGAAAATGTAAAAACGGCAGATAACTGTAAGAAGAAAACGTCAGACCCTGCGCACACTAACCACCAAGAAATACCAAGTCAAGATGCAAGGTTTGGATTCCCATTATGGGAACACCCCCCCCCCCCCCATCCCCCATCCCCCCACCCCCCACAACAGATGTTAACTTGCTGATGTTAAACACCCAAAAAATGTCCACTTAAAGTAAAGAAAGGCCCAAATTTTATGTTGCCAGAGGGATGGAGCATGTTTGCTCTGGTTGGTTGAGGTTTGGAAGGGTGGAGGCATGGGAGAGGGGTCAGACAAGGACTGGCTTATCGGAAGCTGACGATACTTATGTATTCGTAAGGTAGTTCACAGAAGTCAGCCTCTTATCAGACCCTCAAAGTAAAACAGACTGTTTACCGTGCTGACAGGGAGTCAAGCAGGTGCGATAAAGAGACAGCGCTCAGTTGCAAAAAACATCCGATGGATCAGCGTTATGTGAACTTTAGGTTCTCCGTAATACAATGTAATCATGTTTCGTATTGTTCGGAAAACTTATGTCACGGGGAACGAGCTGGTGTCTTTGGCGGTGGGATCTTGATGCCTATGGGTCAGCACCCAGATACGAAGGTTAACCCAGTGTGATATGCTTGCAGTGGTAGTGGTAGCAGGATCGTTGATCTGTGCTGTTCTTGTTCTTCCATGATTGTGTATTTATTTGATGACGACTTGATGTTTTTCTTTGATCGTATTTGTATATAAAAATAGAATTTTTTCTGGTGCATCAGCATATACCTCATTTGATAAGATTGCTGCAAGCAATCCATACCTTTTAGCTTCAGTGACTAAGGCCTATGTGCGTCCTTACTGAACATTCCCTGAGGCATTTGTATCAATAACAGGAGGTACTGAGGCTTGGGATGAAGCTAGGCCTCATATTGGCAGTGGTAATCTCAGATGGAAAAGTACCCTCCCTCCATTGCTCTCCACCATGTCATAGTCTTTGGAGGCTCTCAACCACTGTCCTTCATCCCTGGTCCTGGTGGGCCGCAGGGTCTGCTGGTTTATGTTGTTTTTCAGCACTTAATTGATCAATTAATTGCAGTCGATTACACAGTTAACTCTTCTGACCTGGTGTCTTGTGTCTGAGCTGGCTGCTGATATTAAGGCGAAAAAAAAACAAAAATCCAGCAGACCCTGCGGCCCGCCAGGACCAGGGACTGGAACACAGTGCTCTAAACTGCGATGCTGCTGCATTAGGCCTTTCCCATTACGGGTATCTTTTTTTAGCAGTTTCCCTGATGCTCTTGACTCCAGGCAGCTTTTGACGGGGAGGCTTCACACATCGCCCGGTGAGACGGCGAGGAGCAGTCGGGTTATGCGATGAGATTTTGCTGATCCAAGAGAAAACCCGAAAGCGCCGCTTCGTGTCATTTTTCAAAAAAGCGCTTTTGTTTCGCCGGCTCGAGCCCGCTCTTCCTCCTCAGATCCAACGGCTGTCAAAAAAAAGGGCAATTCAGAGATTTGAGGAGCTCGGCGTTGAAAGGCAATTCGGGCATGTTCCTTTTTTCGACGCTTGTTTGTTTGTTCCTTGGCATCCTGCTAACCCTCCCCCCCCCCCCCCCCCCCCTCCACACCCCCCCCCAATCCATTTTTCCTTTCCCCCGTGAGGTGTTCTGCAACTCAGGTGCTTTTAGAAGGACAGCTCTGAAAATCGGCGATCGATTCGAGAAAAAAAAACTGAAAAAAAAAAAAAAAAAACGCGGACCAGAGAGCGCTTTAAACTGCTTTGATACCGAGACTTCCACTTTGAGGCTCTAGATGGAGCAGCTTGCTCCTCCTTATTTCTTTTTCTCACCAGAAACGCTTCACATAGTTCAGGCTCGTAGACGGAAGGCCGGGGCCTGTCAGGCAAAGATCGATCCTGAGAGCCAATCTCGGGCAATTTGACCGAGTTTCAGGCTCCCGAGCTGGACCGCGTCAACGTGAGCCTGGGCCTCATTATCTCCTCTAAGAAGAAAAAAAAAAAAAAAAAGTAAACTAATGGGAACCACTGGAGCATTTCAGAACAAAATATTGATTCTAATCAATAGAGGAAAAAAACACTCCCATTTCAAGGATGATAAAAGGAAATCATTAAAAAGCTTAAACAGGGCTGGGAAAAGAAGAATTTGGAGGTTTGCAAATCTCTTTGAGACTCACAAAAGGAAACATGTCGACACATGCACACACACACACACACACATGCACTCACACACATGAACACACATGCATACACACACACGCACACTCACTCACACTCACAAAGGCGAGCACACACACAGATGCACACACACGCAAGCACGCACACACACACACACAATAGGAGCTATGCACTTGCACATGCACACATACGCAAGCACACATGCAGGCAGCGCACACACACACACACACACCACAATAGGAGCTATGCACTTGAAGTGAGCAGGGTGAATAATCATGTTTATTGACATTTATTATGGAGAAAATGTCACAAAAGCATGGCTTGATAATTGGTAATCATTTGAAAATGGATGAAAAAGGAAATCACAACCTTGTGTCGAACATGATGATGTCCAAGTGTGTGTGTGTGTGTGTGTGTCAATGCTTATGGGTAGGCTCAATTTTTACAATTCGTTTTTTCAAAATGTTAAAAAAATAGCAATGGAATATCATAGTTAAAACACAAAATTACAATATTCACTACATTGCAATTTACATTTTGGGCTATGATTAATAATATTATGACAAGTAAATTAGACATTATTATTGATGAAATTATGATTTTGATTATGTAATAGTATGCTTGTGTGTTGGAATTGCATCATGTCAGTGTTTATTGGCATTTACAAATATAATTCTGGCAAGATCACTGATGTTGCAAACCACACAATGTAAAGAAGATGGCAAATGTACGTATAAAGAAGATGGCAAATGCACCTGTAAGATTGCTTTTTACTTTTGAGGTATTATATGAATTCTGTTTTTCTCAGATGGGGGAAAGCAGAAAGGGTTACAGACAGAGAAGGGATCACAGTACAGACAGAACCATGGTGGGTAAGGGAAACTCCAGGGTGCCTGGGAAGATTTGGAAATGGGTTGAGAGCTAGCCGCCCTGTGGGTACTGGACAACACGGTTTCCCTTGATATCTTTCTTTTGTTGGAAATACTGTTTGTTTTAAAGCGCTCAGTTACCAAGTCATGTAACTGCAACTGAAATACTACACACAGACACACACACACACACGCATGCATGCACGCACATACATGTTTGTATTGCTATACTTGTGAGGACTTCCCATTGACTTACATTCATTCCGCAACCTCTAACCCTAACCCTAACCCTAACCCCAACCACTACATGCCTAACCTTAACCCTAACCTTAACCTAATTCTAACCCTAACCTTAACCCTACGTCCTAACCCTAAAACAGCCTCTTGAACTTGTGGGGACCAGCAAAAGGTCCCCACCTTGCGTAGTTTTCCTCATCTTTCTATCCTTGTGGGGACATTTGGTTCTCACAAAGATAGTAATACATGCCCACACACACACACACACACACACACACACACACCCATGCAGTAGATGTGCCACCATGTCATACCAAGTGAAATATTGCTTTGTAGATCAAACCGAAACGGAACACATATTTTTGTGTGCAAATGCACAAATTTCAAAGGACTTTTTTCTGCTTTTACAACCTTATTTTTTTGCAGAATTGAAATCAGATTAACGGCCAACACAACAAGTTTGGTGAACCGCGCACATAGGCTATGAAGACAAATCTTAACTCCCCGAATAGCAATAGAATAACCTGATTATTCATTCCCCTGAAAACAAAGGTCAAATGTAATCCAGTAAATCTGTGTATACAACATTAGTTTTAGTGCAGTACAAAAAATAAGTAACAAATCATTTTTTTTCTTCAAGAAGCACTACCTTATCTATTCCAAAAAAGAGGGCTGGGCTTTTCAAATTTTAATTTCAATAATTTTTTTGACTGTTTATCACAGCGCCGCAGTGAACGTTTAGTTACACATTTGGAGGGGAAACGGCTGTTTTTACACTTCAGTATTTTTACCTTCAAATTAGCTGTGACTGCCGTGAATCAATCCTGGCTTGCGCGTCCTCGCGCGTAGCCGAAGGGTTCGCTGGAACAATGCGTTGCAGTAACACGCCAAGGAGCTGGGCCCAATCGCTAAACTGGATTAGCAACCGTTTGAGCTCCCGGCTCTCCCACCGCTTCCTATGCCTCCAAAATAAGTCCGTTTAAGCATTTTGTGCCAGCTGTGGACTTATCAGGACTTTTTTTTTTGTTGACATTTCTAATATGCTTTGTTAGCTATTTGCACCTCTTCATGGTTGCTCAGCTCTTTCACAGAAATGTGCCGTCAGACGAATAGACCCAGCAAACACAACACCTTGTTAAATATAAATTACGAACTCTCTGAGGAACTTAAAATAATAAGGCTGAAACTTGCTATTTTATCACTGTTATGATCATTAATGTGACACGTAATTGGACGGCAATTTTAAACCTTCGTATCGTACACAGCCAGCAGAACTACCCACGGCCTGAAACATGAACGCAAATGCCATCGATACGTCGTTATTAAGTGTGTACAGTCCTGTAGTGCAGATACATTGTCTTCTGCTGTGTGTGAATGCATGTTCTTATGTATTATCAAATTTATTCTGTTTATGCGCAGTGTGAATACACCCTTTTATGTTCTTGGGTTTTGTGTTTCCTACCTAAATAATGTGAAAAAGGATTTTATTTATTTATTTATTTATTTATTTTTGTGGACTGGGGCTTACTTTAAGAACAGACTCAGACGCACTCGGGGTAGGAGTATTTCCGAGGGGGAGTCATCTTCAGTGAACCTACGCCTGCGCACAAACCAAGCGATGAGGCTAAATTATGCAAATACTGTGCAGAATTTTGGCAGCGCGACTGTTCACGCCCGGTCCAGCAGCGCAGAAATGCTACAGGAAAGCACCGTCCCTTCTCTGCTCCCTCATGCTCTATAAGACACCATGACAAAATGGTACCACACAATTCCACTTATCGCCCAGCTCTGGAAACAGGCTCCAGGACTCTCAGTGTGTGTGTGTGTGTGTGTGTGTGTGTGTGTGTGTGCGTGCGTGGGTGCGTGTGCCTGTGTGTATGTGTGTGCATGTGTGAGTGTGTTTGTGTGTGTATGTGCATGAGTGTGTGTGTGTGCATGCATGAGCGTGTGTGTGTGTGCATGAGTATGTGTGAGTGTGTGTGCATGTGAGAATGTCTGTGTGTATGTGTGTGTGTGTGTGTGCATGAGAGTTTGTTGTGTGTGTGTGTGTGTGTGTGTGTGTGTGTGTGTGTGCATGAGAGTTTGTGTGTGTCTGTGTGTGTGTGTGTGTGTGTGTGTGTGTGTGTGTGTGTGCATGTGCTCGTGTGTGAGTGTGTGTGCGTGTGTATGTGTGTGCATGTGTGAGTGTGTTTGTGTGTGTGTGTGTGCGTGCATGAGCGTGTGTGCGTGTGCATGAGTATGTGTGAGTGTGTGTGCATGTGAGAATGTCTGTGTGTATGTGTGTGTGTGTGTGTGCATGAGAGTTTGTGTGTGTCTGTGTGTGTGTGTGTGTGTGTGTGTGTGTGCATGAGAGTGTGTGTGTGTGTCTGTGTGTGTGTCTGTGTGTGTGTGTGCTCGTGTGTGAGTGTGTTTGTGTGTGTATGTGCGTGCATGAGCGTGTGTGCGTGTGTGTGCATGTGAGAGTGTCTGTGTGTGTGTGTATGTGCATATGTGTGTTTGTGTGTGTGTCTGTGTGTTTGTGTGTGTGTGTGTGCACTGGAAGGCAGCAGAAGCTGCATGTTGGGGTGCTTCAGTTCCTTTTGCGTGTTCCTCTATGTGTGTGCGTCTCACAAAGTGTGTAGACAGCAGCACTAGAATTGGCAGGATGTTTAAACTGGAAAGCAAAAGGAAGGAAACACAAAAAAATGAGAAGAAAAAAAGAAATATTAAGAAGCGATGGATTGTTGGATGGATTCTTTCCACTCAGGGAGATGAGAAATTCAATTGCCCGTGCAGTCATGCCACACTTCTGAAATTACGGGTGCATTGTAGGAACTGCTGTTATGATCTCTCTCTCTCTCTTCCCCCATCTTTCCGACTGTTTGTGCTATCAACCATGCCAGTTATTGCCCCTTGGTTATTGTAATTTCTATTAGGGTTTTTTTTTTTTTTTTTGGGGGGGGGGGGGGGGGGGGGGGTCTTTGAAAAAAAAAAAGAATTAGAATGACAAAATTGAAAATGCTGCATGCCAAAGCATGGTTACGGCAGCCACTGGTAATTAGTTACGCATCTGAAATGGTGTCAGAGTCAGCCATCTCCTAGCACATGGTTTGTGAGATCCATCAGCCATGTTCATCAGCCAAATGCTGTTTAAAAAAAAAAACCTGTGTCATTATTTGGGATCACGCCTTGCATTTAATATTGCGCTTTTCTCACCTGCTGGTGACACCAAGCACTTTACAGTGATGAGGTGAAAAACTCACCTCAGATACCACCACCAACCAGGGTGATGCACGGCGGCCATTTTGTTCCAGAGCGCTCACCACACATCACCTGAGGAGGAGAGGGAGAGAAAATATTCTAGCCTTTTTCGTCTTTATTTCTACCAAGAAACATTCACAGTGCTGCACTGACTAATAGAGTGCCTCTCAGGATATAACATTCAGAAATAAACCACGCTATGGTGGCACCAGTAATGCTGGTTTCTGCTCCCAGAAAAGTACGGTGGCCATCAGGGGTCAAGTAGGAAATTGGACCATTGGTGTAAAAAATATGCTCAGACGTTTTTTAAAGCCATTGACATAAAAAAACTAAACTCTCTAGAAATTTCTACATTTATTAGCCTTGATGTGTGATGAATACAGAATTTGATGAATACAGAAAAAGGTAATCATTGCAGCAGATGCAGTATATTGATGACTAACTAAGGAACAAAGTTGCTCGTGTCTGATGCATGAGAAACTTATGAACTCGGAAAGAATTCACATGAATTTCTCAGCTTCGAACTCATACATACTCAGATTTCACACGGAGGAAATGCACCTGGCTTCTGTCAGAAAAAACCTATTTCGCACAAAATGATGGGCATCGCACTCAACAATGCATCATCAGCATCACACAACAGAGCCCTCGTGGCCTGACCAGATACTCGCACGGCATAAAAACACTGAACTCAATCCAAGTTTTATTAACACCTTTTCTGATAGTGCGGCAAAAGGTGGCTGAACAGACACAGAATATATTCGCATACACAGATAGCTATTTTGTGGCAGGTTGCATATTAAATATTAACTATTTCCTCCATCATTGGACAGCGGCAAGAGAAAAGCACCTAAAAATCATATTAAGTTAGGTCATTTATTACACCACCAAATATTGAAACGATGCATACGTCGGTTCCATTCACGCTACTGCAAAATATGGTTGTGAGTTTCCCTCTCTGAGTAAAGCTCACTCACACAGTATGGTAATGCGAGGTAGCAATAACTATACTGCAGAATCATGTTGGAAGCAGGAGGCAAAAATGGCTGTTAATTCTAGTTGATAGGTAAGCATGAAAGAGCTTGCAACTGATTGCTGAAATACTAGTTGTATAGTGAACAAATGCATGATGGAGTGGCAGAACTCACTTACTCATAAAATGTCTGGAGGGTATTGTCTTATTTCAAACTCATGTGGTACTCTTAACGGTGGGAGTGAGTTATATTCCTTGTTCACACGGGTAGCACGTTCACTGAAGTGCCAAGCTGCAAATGGATGTGTGAACAGAGGCATTAAAAGATAGACAGTGTAGTCAAATTAATGCACATTAACAAAATACAGTAACACTTTACGTGAACCATTCAACTTAAGGCTGACATAACACTGTCATACCCATAACAGCTATCAGGTGGCAAAACAGGTGATGTCAGCTTATGTCAAATTGCAAAACTTTTATCGACGGAAACACTCTTGTGACATTTAGTGATGAAGGTAAATACATTTCTACGTCATTTGACATAAGCTGACATAATCTGTTATGCCATCTTGTGACAAGCAGTTATGTCGTGTATTTTGAGTGAACCAAAAAATGTCTCTGGTAGATTGTGTACTTATGACCATACACAATGTGTAATAAATGCATATTTTTTTAGGGAACACAATTTTTTTTTTTTAAATGACCTCAGACATATTATTTTGCATTTGTATTATTGTATTCATGATATTTACCTTGTTTTCCATCAATTTCAAATTGGTTTTCTGATGTTTTCAAAGGTACCAATGGCTTCAATTAGGGTTTAGGGCTCAAACTAGTCTTCAGCTAGGGTTAGGGTTAGGAAAACGGTAAGTCTGAGGGTTGAGGCAAGTTCACGGTTGTGTTCAGCAGCTTGAAGTAAGGTTAGGACATGGGTTTTTTAATGATTTAGAGTGAACCAAAAAATTTCTCTGGTAGTATGTGTACTTATGACCATACACAATGTGTAATAAATGCAAGTTTTTTTTGGGATAACATTTTTGTTTTACCTCAAACTTATTATTTTGCACTTGTATTATTGTATAGATGTTATTTACCTTGTTTTCCATTATTTTTAAATGGGTTTTCTGATGTTTTCAAAGGTACCAATGGCTTCAATTAGGGTTTAGGGCTCAAACTAGTCTTCAGCTAGGGTTAGGGTTAGGAAAATGGTAAGTCTGAAGGTTGAGGCAAGTTCACGGTTGTGTTCAGCAACTTGAAGAAAGGTTAGGACATGGGTTTGTTAATGATTTTGAATCAACCAAAAAATTTCTCTGGTAGCATGTATATCTATGACCATACAAAATGTGTCATAAATGCATATTTTTTTAGGGAAAACATTTTTGTTTTTTTAAATGACCTCAAACATATTATTTTGCATTTGTATTATTGTAGTCATGATATTTTCCTTGGTTTCCATGAATTTCAAATTGGTTTTCTGATGTTTTCAAAGGTACCAATGGCTTCAATTAGGGTTTAGGGCTCAAACTAGTCTTCAGCTAGGGTTAGGGTTAGGGTCAGAGTTAGGAAAATGATAAAGGAAATAACTGGTGCCTTATAGTAATGATTTCAGGACAGGAGGGCAACATACGGTGTTGTAAGTAGTTTCATAGATATTTTAAGCATTAAGAATACATACCTGCAACTGGGTGACACTGCAATAAATATATAATAAGGCTGTCTGCCATGCCAACGATAATACCTAATGTATTAAATATATGGCTAATAAATACATTCATCCAAATTGAATGAAAATAATACATTGCACAATAATGTCCTTAAAAACACGGAAACTTGCTCAGAGATCATACAATGGACAATAAAAGATCAAGTCCGTTTCATTTCTCATCTCCTCCTCAATGTGCTGTGTATAAGGATCTATAATCTACTACATAAATATAAGAACATTAGAAGACTGTGACAGCATAAACGCATAATATTTCAACAAGAGGATTATGGGAAGGCCAGTAACACCAGGGAGAGAGGTGCTGCTCCCTATTTCCAACACCACAGTCAGATAGTTACTGATTCCTCTTCACAAAACCACCGCACACACTACAATACCCCACATGCAATAACACAGACGACAAAATTTCTAAAAGCCCAGTGTGTCAACCACCATTGTAGACAGACAGGGCCAGAGTGCAATTCTGAAAATCTCTCTCTCTCTCTTTCTTCTCTCTCTCTCTCTCTCTCTCTCTCTCTCTCTCTCTCTCTCGTGTGTGTGTGTGTGTGTGCCACCATTTCAAGCATGACAATGAAGTTTCTATTGTGTGCTGGACTGTTTAATAAGCACAATGGGGTCACTGACTGCCATTATATTCGTGCTGGCGGGGAAAAAAAAAAAAAGGAAAGGAGAAAAAAAAAATCAAGGCTCCTGGATGAGGAAACTGACTTTAATAAAAAGAGATAGTACTTGGTAAAGAACAGGACAGCTTAGCCTTCCTTCTGTTCCATCTCTTAGCAGTACTTCTTAAAAAAAAATCACATGAGATGGTCTTCATGGTCCAAAAACAGGTTAATTATAGACACTGCTGGTAGTTTGTAATAGGTAGACAAGTGTATGCTCCACACGAAACAGGGATCACAGCGAGCTATGCTTTGACCTTCGTTCCCCCCCCCGCACCCCACCCCTCTTCCCATAATTCATTGCAGCAGTTTTTTGTTTTTGCCTTGGGTAACAAAGAGCGCCCCAAAGACAAACACACGGTGCCGATAAATCCCGTCCGTTTGATTTGTGTTTGTTCTCGGCCCCGGCGCCTCAGATCACAGGGCAGGGAGAGCGAGAGCTGAGAGCTGAGAGACTGAGAGCTGAGAGCTGAGAGCGAGAGCGAGAGCTGAGAGCTGAGAGCTGAGAGACTGAGAGCTGAGAGCTGAGAGCGAGAGCTGAGAGCTGAGAGACTGAGAGCTGAGAGCTGAGAGCGAGAGCTGAGAGCGAGAGCTGAGAGCTGAGAGACTGAGAGCTGAGAGCTGAGAGCGAGAGCTGAGAGACTGAGAGCTGAGAGCTGAGAGCGAGAGCTGAGAGCTGAGAGACTGAGAGTTGAGAGCTGAGAGCGAGAGCTGAGAGCTGAGAGACTGAGAGCTGAGAGACTGAGAGCAAGAGCTGAGAGCTGAGAGACTGAGAGCTGAGAGCGAGAGCTGAGAGCTGAGAGACTGAGAGCTGAGAGCTGAGAGCTGAGAGCGAGAGCTGAGAGCTGAGAGACTGAGAGCTGAGAGCTGAGAGCGAGAGCTGAGAGCTGAGAGACTGAGAGACTGAGAAATGAGAGCTGAGAGCTGAGAGCTGAGAGCTGAGAGCGAGAGCTGAGAGACTGAGAGCTGAGAGCTGAGAGCGAGAGCTGAGAGCTGAGAGACTGAGAGTTGAGAGCTGAGAGCGAGCTGAGAGCTGAGAGCTGAGAGACTGAGAGCTGAGAGACTGAGAGCAAGAGCTGAGAGCTGAGAGACTGAGAGCTGAGAGCGAGAGCTGAGAGCTGAGAGACTGAGAGCTGAGAGCTGAGAGCTGAGAGCGAGAGCTGAGAGCTGAGAGACTGAGAGCTGAGAGACTGAGAGCTGAGAGCTGAGAGCTGAGAGACTGAGAGACTGAGAAATGAGAGCTGAGAGCTGAGAGCTGAGAGACTGAGAGCTGAGAGACTGAGAGCTGAGAGCTGAGAGCGAGAGCTGAGAGACTGAGAGACTGAGAAATGAGAGCTGAGAGCTGAGAGCTGAGAGACTGAGAGCTGAGAGCGAGAGCTGATAGACTGAGAGACTGAGAGCTGAGAGCTGAGAGCGAGAGCTGAGAGCTGAGAGACTGAGAGCTGAGAGCTGAGAGCTGAAAGCTGAGAGCTGAGAGACTGAAGACTCCGTGTCTCAAAAATGAGACAAATGGACGATAAAATGCCAGGACAAGTGCGGTTATCGACCTGTTTCCGCCTTGCGGATTCCCCCTCTGTTCATCCCCCCCCCCCCCCCCCCCCCCCCCCCGGTGACCTCACACCCAGAGTTTACACTGTACGTACACACACTCTCTCTCGCTCTCTCTAACTCTCCTTCTGTAGTTCAACACACAATACACACATTCTACTGTTTCTACATTTTAATTTAGACTGTAGATGCACTTATCCAGAGTGACATAAATAACTAACCCCTCACCACCCCCCCCCCCCCCCCCACACCACCCCCCTCACACACACACAGAAAGCAATGGATCAACCAAGTTAAAGTCTTTGTGCACTAAAAAGATACTTGGAGAATGAAGCCTAATTCTGATTCTGGTAAGTCCACAGAAAACGGCTTTGGCACTGAAGAGCTGATGGCTTAGTCATTCGCATCACAGCTGACGGTAGCCGTTACTACAAAAATTGCTTAGAAGTTGAAAATAAGTGAGTACTACAACGTAATGTTAAGTGCATAGTATCATTTTACACCTAGCATAGGATGTGCTATTAGCCATGGAGAATTGTCAGACTTCAGCATTATGTCAGCCACGATGCAAATTGGACCTTTTAGCACAAATGTGTGATTGAAATGTTCTGAACTGAACATTCTAATGCTGATGTAACAATCACTACTGGCAACTGTGAAAGCAATGGGGTTCTAGAACACTGACGCACACACACACACGCAGACAAACACTTCCTTTTTATTTTTAGCTGTATATTCTTCCAATTTGGAATGTCCAATTGTGTCTGGGTTTTAGTTCCCATCTGTCGATTTGGGAAACCACAGACAAAAGCACTTTCTGCTGAAACATGTGATCTCAGCCAATATCTCTTCACAGGCATTGAGTTGGAGAGGAACACTTGTGTGCAGCTTGCATAGGCAGGCTGCAGTTGCCCAGTAAACCAGTAGGGGACACTAGTGAGATAAAACATGTGCATACATCCAACTGGAATGCCAAGTTAATCAATCAAAATATATTAATTGTCATATATATTTAACCCTTTGAAGAGCAGGTTTTTTTTTTATAAGTCAGTGTTCTAGAACTTTCTTAATTTCATTTACCAGTAGTGACTGTTACACCAGCATTGGAACAAAATAATATGCAACTTATTTTCAAAAAATTAAAAAAGACAGGACACAGACATTGAAACATTTCTAAATGACGCTTCCCGTCAATTAATAAGCATTCATTTAAAAAAATGTGGGAATTTCTGGCATCTTGAGTAACCAGGACACGCCAGATTTATTTAATTTGATTGATTTCTCACCTTTTCCTCCGCGGCGTTCCTTTCCCTCCGTCACCCTGAGGTAGAAGAGGGACGTAGGAGAGGCTCCTCGTCGCGTCGTCATACCACAGCACCCCCACCCTGGCCGCTGATCCGTCATCCATGTACTGCTGACCGGCTGACCCGCCTGCCCGCCCGCCCGCCCCCCTGCCCACGCGGCAGTGAGGTACAGCCTGCTCACCCCCCCCCCCCCCCCCCTGTCCCCCCCCCCGCCTCCCCCCACCCCACCGGGGTCCCGGCCTCTTAAATGCCAGAGTCATATTTCCCCGCCAGCTGAGGCCCCCGCACCCTCCCGGTCCTCACCTCCATTTTCTCTCCCGCCCCGTGAACAGGTCACATGGAGAGGCAATATTGTATTTCATCCAGTAAGTAGAATTTTTTTTATTTTCTCCACCGCCCCCCCCCCCCCCCCCCTCCCCTCCCCTCCCCCCCGTGATTTAATGTGGGAACCTTTTCCCTGCTCCCTCTCCCACTCTCTCTCTCTCTCTCTCTCCCCTCTCCCCCCCTCTCTCTCTCTCTCTCTCTCTCTCTCTCTCTCTCTCTCCCCCCCTCCCCTCTCCCCCCCCTCTCTCTCTCTCTCTCTCTCTCCCTCTCTCCCCCCCCCCCCCTCTCTCTCTCTCTCTCTCTCTCTCTCTCTCTCTCTCCCCCCCCCCCCCCCCCCCCCGCTCTACAAACGTGCCCGTCAGTGCGCTACGGTGGCTGTGCGCTACGGTCTGACACAATGCCGATGAATATTAAAAATATAATGAAGAAAAAAAAAGGCGGGAAGTTAAAGTGAATGGAAAAAAAAACGATGGAAAGCAATTTCAATTAACCGTGATTGCGAAGTAAAAGGTATTTGAATCTGTGTGCGTATGTCTGCAAAGGGTTTCCTATTTAATGGTAAACTAATCTCTGGTTAAGTGGGATGGATTCTCGCAGTCCGAGGCTCTCGTTGTAGCCCCTCTTGAGATAATAGCGTGACCTGGTCATCCTCTATCAAATGGGAATAATATTATTGAAGAGCGTGGACTTTAAACTAGTCCCGTAATTCAATGGAACTCTCCGGGTCTCAATGTAATTTAACCACGCTGGAGGACATACCCATTAGCCGCATTATCTGTAGGATAATTTGTTAAACATGAGAAATATCTCCAAATCGTGCTCTGGCTATTTTCCTTTTCGGCTAAATCAAATCCAGTTCTGTAAATAAGTGCTTTATTGGTGTAATTAACATTAACGAGACGCTATTACAAATTCAATACCAGACCATGTTGCAGCGTGCAGTTCAAGACTGATATTATTTTTTTTGCATTAATCATTCAAGGAGTTCAAGACAATTAAGACAACGGGCCTAATTAGTTTGTTCTTCTGATTACACAGCACCCAACAGGATCTGGCTCTTGAGAATAAACCACCAAAGCACCATCAACTGCAACATGGTAAAATTGGGTGTGTGTGTGTGTGGGGGGGGGCATTTCATGTTCTCCCAGAGATGAGGGTGTCCCCCCCCCCCCAGGATCTACATCCATGACTCCAGTTTGGGAGCTCCTTTCGGTACCTCCCCTCTGGGGAATCTTCCGAACTGTGAGAGAAATGAGAAATCCGGATCGTCCCTTGTTGGCCACTGCCTCACGTTCTCATTTATTTAAAAAAATAAATAAATGAATAAAATGCACAGCCTTGGTGTGGCTTTAACTATTGATCAACATTCGGAGCAAGGTTCAGACGCCCGAATCAGCCTCCGCTTTGTGTGAGTCTATGCATGCCCTAGCACCCCCTTCAGATTTGCGGAAAAGCACTTGTATATGCTATACTGCCTTGGAGCGAGTTGCATTGCCTGAATTGCAAAGCAGGCAAATAGCTGATTAAACAGGCAGTGGCCTTGCTCAGCTCTGGAGTGCAGCTGCAGGGATTGCCCTTGAGTTCAGGGGTCTGGGTTTGTGAACTGCGCGATGCTCAGCGCGTGATAACCAGGCTCGGCCCACTTTACCGTGCACAGGGCTGGGTCACCGGGATTCAGAGCACCCCGCTGCACTGCTATCTCACTCTCTCACTCACAATCTCACTCTCTCACTCTCACACACACACTCACAATCTCACTCTCTCACTCACAATCTCACTCTCTCACTCTCACACACACTCTCTCTCTCTCTCTCACTCACACTCTCACTCACTCTCACTCTCTCACTCTCACACACACTCACAATCTCACTCTCTCACTCTCACACACACACACACACTCTCTCTCTCACACACACACTCAATCTCACTCTCTCACACACACACACTCACAATCTCACTCTCTCTGTCACACACACACACACTCACAATCTCACTCTCTCTGTCACACACACGCACACTCTCCTTCTCTCTCATTTACACACACGCTCTCTCGCACACTCACAATGTGTTACTCTCTCTCACTCACACACATACATACACACAAACACACACACTCAAATTGAAATTGAAATTGAATGAGCTTTATTGGCATTACGTATATATACATATTGCCAAAGCATGAGTACAACAAGCAGAATAAACATACTCACTCACACACACACACACACGCACACACTCTGTCAGTCTCCCACTCTCTCACGCTCTCTCTCTCTCGCACACAAACAAACACACACACACAAACACACACACACACTCCCTCTCTCTCTCTCTCTCTCTCTCTCACACACACACACACACACACTCACCTACACACACACACACACACACACTCTCTCTCCTCTCTCTCACACACACACACACACACACTCACCTACACACAAACACACACACATCTCTCTCTCTCTCTCTCTCTCTCTCACACACACACACACTCACCTACACACACACACACACACACACTCCCTATCTCTCTCTCTCTCAGACACACGCGCACACACACACACACACACACACACACACACACACACACACGCACACACTATCTCTCTCTCCTCTCTGTCAGTCTCCCTCGCCCCCTCACCCATAACCCCAGACCAGGTTAAATAGTTTTGATCCAGGCCAAAGAAACATGGAGAGTTGCGAGGGGGGCGGGGGTAAGGGGGGGGGGGGGGGCATAATGAGATCTAGCCTGAACTCTGGGGTGAGGCTGATTTGCAATTACCTCTGACCATTCGTCTGGCGGCTGCCAGGAGAAATAGAAATCTAAAAGTCCCAGTGAAAGTCCCGGCACCGACAGATTTGGGAGATTTGGGGGGGAACCACAGAATGGCAATGAGATCAAAAGCATAGAGCGAAGTCTCTTTATTTAAGGCGCCCCCCCCCCCCCCCAACCACGACCCAGCCCCCCCCCCCCAACCCCCAGTGAAGTCATCTCCAAGGTTTAACTAACTACCCCCCATCTTTCACCAACAGACAGTTATGTCCCAACCTTTATAACAAGCAATTATTTTTCATTGCCGCATTTCAACTAATAATTAATTCGTTTCTTTTTTTACGGCCTCGTAAAACACGGACGTACGCGGCGAGGTGAAAGGCGATGATCACATTTGTTAAATACGAGGAGTCTTTATGTTTACATGTCAGGAGGATATACCGTACGGGGACGACGTCTGCGCTGATGTACGACGTGTAATTATTCATCACATATGGCCAGCCGCCTGGGCTGAAGCTGCTCGGTAAAACGAGGGGAGGGGCCTAGCGGGGGGGTGGGGGGGGGGGCGCCTCGGGTGGGGGGGGGGGGGGGGTGGGTGGGAGTGTAACGGAAAGTAGGGGAAAAAGGGGAAGGGAATCCACGAAAGCCGAAAGACAGGGAGGCTTCCGGAAAATTCTCTTAACTCCTCCCTCTTCCTTCTAGTCATGCTTTACATCGTCACGAAGTTTATGGTCACTTATTTGCCAGTGAATGGACCAAAGTAAACTATACATTAAGAACGGTGAGAAAAACTGCCTTCACTGAGGTTATTACAGGTTTGTAATGACTAATCAGACTATATATATATATATATATATATCTGACAGCAAGAAGGTGCTGGGTTTGACTCCGGCCTGGGTCTTTTTGTGTGGAGTTTGCATGTGCTCATCGTGTGGGTGTGGGTTTCCTCTGGGTACTCTGGTTTCCTCCTCCCACAGTCCAAAGGCATGCGGGTAGGCTGATTTTGAGACTCTCACTTGAGGAGAAGATAGGACTAACTACACACCTTTCAGTCTAACTGAAATATTTTCTGCTCTCTGTTTTTGGAGATTTTTTATTTGTGACATATATTTAATAGCGAACTAGCTGGCGACCTAGTTAATGAGCATAATGAGCAGCGCAACAACTGACCTGTCGAGCATAAAAAGCGTCGCCTCAGCACCCGTTCTTAAATTCTTCTCTCCTTTAAGCTCTCGCCCCCTAATAATGCTCCTGCAGCATAATACTTTTTCTGCAGACACAAATGATGGAGGCAGTCACTCAGTGAAAACTCATTTTCACTGGAAACTCACACTTCAGCTGCCGAATCTCGACACGGCAAGTGAGCTAAAGCAGAATTTCAGATACGCCGGTGGATTACACAACTGCTAGGTCATTTAGAGTTTTGGGATCTTTGCTGTTCTTCTGATGAAGCGGTGCTGATTGGGTGACCGTGAACAGGAAGTCCCGCCTCTAAAGCGGTTGGTCGGCTCTGATGCCACAGGGGGTAGTCTGGGTCTGTTCGGTTAGGTGGGGTTGATTCCCCCAATCTTTCCCCCTCTTTTGAGGATATTTTGTCTGAAATCACATCCCAGAAGGGGCATGCTGTACCCTACACTACCCCCTTAAACCCCCCCCCCCACCCCCCCCCCCACCCTCAGCTGCTGTTAGAGGCTGAGATGGCAAGGCAGTTCTTTTCTTTTAAAGGGGGGGGGGGGGGGGAAATGATAAGGAAATTTCTAGAATTATGTTTAACAATAAATGTAAAAGCATACATCACATCCCCATGAATTCAAACAAAGCAAAATATTAATAATTAGAAAGCACTGTGGTGCTAATATGAGCAAGGAGCACGAAACGTTTTTTTTTAATGGAACCGTGACACGTACCGTCTGCCGTTCGATTAAACTAATACGATAAGATAACATTAAATTAAAAGCTAACAGTTTGGCAATGCCGTCTGATTGCTGTAATATTTGCCCCAAGGCTCAAGCATCTGTTTTGCATTCTCTGGGTCCGTCTTTCCTATCAGCTCATATCTTGTGGGGATTTGGAAACATCATAAAACGCACTGAGAAATCACAAGCAGGTCACGTTGTCTGGGAGGCAGGCCTGGGTCAGATACGTATTCGTTTTGGATACAAACACTTCTAAAGAAATGCACTCAAATGCTGCACCCTACTGATCTTGCCTGGTGTGACTGAGCCAGCCAATGTGACCAGAAGGCGGGGTTTCCACTTTTTCAGAGTATTTCATTGGTTCCAATACACCAGACAAGACCAGTAAACCATAGAAAAGTATCTGAATCCAAAACAAATATGTATTTGACCCAGTTCTGCTGGGAGGACACAGCATTTTTAACCCAGATTACTTTCTCCCAGTTCATAATAACCTGTTTGTATTTTTACACACATATTATCACTGCAACATCCTCCTTCAGTTGGGGAGGGCACAAACAAGATACGTCCAGTATCTTAGCAGAATGAGCAACTCGGCAGCCTTCCATATTATTATTATCATCATCATCATCATCATCATCATCAGCATCATAATCATCATTATTATTATTTTACGATAGAGAAAAGGAATATTATAATGGCAGAACACGATATTTGTTGTTAATGCTGTTGTCATTTTTTTTTTTGCCTTGGAGCGTGGCGATATAGCCTATGCATTATAATCAATCGTATTAAATCACAAAACACATACAGCGCTTAAGATCTTTACGAGGTTCGGCGTCTACATCGAGAGCAAAAGAGAATGGCGCACATGTGTTGGCCAGCGGGTGAATGGGAACGATCCAGTGATGTCATCAGTTTTGTAGGCAGAGTGAGATTTCTCTCTGGAGTCTTTCAAAGCCCGTTTCGCTTCAAGACTGTATTACCCACAGTCAGGGCATTTCACTGTGAGCACACAGAATAAAACTGCAGGTGCGAGGGAAAATTCACCCGTTTGCTTATGACGCAGGTTCTGTTTTTTTTTTTTTTTTGTTTTTTTTTTCACGCTCGGCTGACTTCCACCTTTACTCTGACAGTTAGAGCAAACTCCCAGCTGTCTCAGCGCTGCGCCCTCCCCAACCCAACGGTCATGCTTCAGATACAAGCATCCGAGTCATTTGAATACGCTGATCCACTGCAAATTACATTAGAATAATTAGATTATATTTTTAAAAAAACTCAAACAGAGAGGCACTTCCATCTGTTCCACTCTATAAATGCACACAAAAATCTTAAATAATGAATGTACATTGTTTTTTATTTTATTCTATTTTATTTTGTTAAACTGATGCTGCAAGGTCGGGGGGGGGAACAATACAATATATGCTTGTCAGGGCTTATTACATCTCTGGCTATGAAACATTTATATTCTTCCAGTAATTTGTTAGCACGGGAGAGAGCCTGATTAATGTGAGGCTAGCTAATGGAGAGTTTGTTTAGGTTGTGTATCTTCCCGGTTAATAGTATCGGGGTCCATATACCACGTTATCGACTCCTGCCACGCCAGCGAGATCAATGTAAATTTCAGGTTGGATTTGGGAGTGTAGGGTTGGAGTGATGTAAGCGAGGGCGAAATGGATGGAGGCCATTGACAAGAATAATTCATCGTATTCGTACAGCGCTCTCCATGACCCTAACTGCACACGGATCTCAAGCGGCATCAAAGCACAGCACTCACCTGGGTGATGTGTGGCAGCCATTTTGCACCTGAAGGGCTCTTTAAAATTCAGCTGATGTTGGGAGAGTGAGGGGATCATTGGACCACTTAACCCAGGGGATGATGAGGTAGCAAGCAGGCTGAGAAAAAAAAAAAATGAAAAGGAAAATTAGTTGTTCGTTCAGCTAATTAAAATGTAATGTTTGTGGGGCTATAACCCAATATTTCACGTGAGAAATTAGCAGAAAAATAAATTGGATAAGAAGGAAGCAGAATCATGAGAAAAAATACAGAATTAAAATATTATATTTATATTGATAATTCATATTGTGGTAGCCAGACACGAAAGTCTTAAGTCCTGAAATTTGTCTCAAAATATGTTTTTTTCTCTTTGTGTTTGGAACACCACCTTTTGAAATGGTTCTGGAACCCTTGTCCCCGGCCCTGCAGATATGTATGGATAAAGTTTGAAAAATGAAAGAAAAGAAAAACTTCCAATTAAATATGAGGCAAAAAATGCTGAGCATCTGATGGTGTGATAATAATATTAATAATAATAATATAATATAATATAATATAAATTATTCTACTTCTGGGCACAAGCCTAGCCTCTGGTTTGAATATGAACCAGACTTTTAAAAATATGCTGCTTATGGGAAAGTTGTAGACAGCCTTGTCTCCCCACTTTTACACATGCTGAGATGAAGTATCTTCACAGTGGCTTTAAAGAATTAAGCTACTACATTGTGTCTGACCACGATTGTTTGAATGTGTTAACCTCTGCTCAAGGATGTGTTGTAGTCTTACTGTTATTTCTTAAGATCTTCCTGGCTGCGTTGGACTGTCATGGATCACTTAGTGCCCTGCGAGGTAGGTCTCTTTGTGCTGTCTCATACACAGGCCTCGCTGTATTGTAACTATCTGTGCACTTCAAACAAGGTAATTTCATGATTTAAAAAAATGAATGCAGGTTAAAAATGAATACACTCCGACTACCAACTGCTTTTAACGTTATTAGTTCTATTAAAAAGTTTTTGAATAGGTTTTGGGGCATCCTGTTTTTTTTTTTTTGGGGGGGGGGGTTGGCCTCCCTCAATGCTGAAACCCATGCCTTACTCCCTTAACTTTCTGTTTTCTACTCAAATATTGAAAGATACAAGACCAGGTTAAAACCTAGTATGTGGCTGGACCCATCACATGTGATTCGGCCGACCAATGGTGTAACTTCATCACTCAGTCACTCAGTCAGTCACAGACATTCGCGTTTGTAGGGCTGGCCCAGCTGTTGCAGTCCAGCCAAAAAAAAGCTTAGGATTACATTTTTCATCTTGGGTATATTACACATCAAAGAGCCTTTTAGTTACCCTTATTTCTTCATTAACATCACCAGACATATTACAATGTTCTATCCTATCCTTTTGAAGGAAATTGCACTGTACATGAAGAACAAACCTTTTGAAATATTACTTATTGTCTCTCATGTTTCTTTAAAGTCTGTTGGTCTGAAGTTAAAAAATAATTTAAAAAATTTGTGAGCTGTTGGAGGTGTTTGATCTTTCCTAAATCAAAACTGACTGCACTATGATCACTTTTAGTTTCACTGCCTCTTGCAGTGCAAATTCTGTGAGGATTATCACACAAATTCAGATCCAGAACTAAATATTTTGCTTTTTTTTACCCCCACTTAAACAAAATAGCGTCAGAGTACTGGCTGCACACAGTAGCTCCTTACAATAGAATTCTGCTCCAAGCCATATTTTTTTGTGAATTTTAATATTACATGCAGCCCTGATAGCTTTCTCTTTACCCTCACCACCCCCCTGACCCGAAGGCCCCCAGTTTAAAATATTTATCAGCTATAAGCATACACTTGTACAGGTCAGCCCTGCTAAAAAAAATTTTTTTTTTTAAATCCCCCCAAAAAACCCCATGAACCAGAGACGGCTACAGTACAGGCACTGTTCCAAAATGCCCGGCCAGTTCCACAAATTTTGACCAGAAAAGTTTCAAGCCAACCCTTCGTCTTTGGCTTAGACATGGACCATGGCCACTTGATCCACCCCCCAAAAGCATGGATCCAAATAGTGGATTTTAAGTCGAAGATGCTATATTCTGTTTGAAAAATTATCCAGAATTTAGCTCAACATGCATAATTCTTTCTCATCTAAAAAATTGCAGTCATTGATATTACGGGCTTGTTAATGGATTGTAATTTATGGCTAGACATTGCAGGTTTTGGCAAAGGACAGGAAAGATATTTTTATCATGGCAGACTCAATGTGTTTGACTAAGAGGCTCTATTTTCTCGAGTCAGAATCGTTTAATTTATTTATTTATTTATTTATTTACTAAATTTCATACACTGACTTCATAATTTCCTCACCCAGAAATAAGCCCAATTTTTTTAAAAAGCAACATAGCCAGAAATGATAAGGGAATGGATATTTAAAGGGAAAATTTACTTTCTGGGCTTAAAAAAAAAAAAGAAAATTCTATTTTAATGCCTAAATGAAGAAAATACATTTCTAAGCAACTGTAAACCCACTCATACAGTGATGTAATGCCTCCAGAGGTTGTACATATGTATATTACCTAATTACTGTTTTAAAATATATATATTTTATTTTATTTATGCTTGAAAATGTTTTGAGTGGAGCAAGCAACCAGAGACTATTGCACACAAGAAAAGAAGAGGCACAATATCCATCCATCCATTATCTATACCTGCTTATCCATCCATTACCTATACCAGCTTATCCATCCATTATCTATACCTGCTTATCCATCCATTATCTATACAAGCTTATCCATCCATTATCTATACCTGCTCATCCATATCCATCCATTATCTATACCCGTGGCCTGTTCAGGGTGTGTTCTGGCAAGAGACAGGAACACGCCCTGGACAGGCCGCCAATCTATCACAGGGCACACACACCATTCACTCACCATTCAAATTCAAAATGCTTTATTGGCATCACCATTCACTCACACACTCAAACCGATGGGAAATCTAGAATCTCCAATTAGACTCATCAGCGCGTCTTTCGACTGTGGGAGGAAACCCACGTGAACACGGGGAGAACGTGCAAACTCCACACAGAAAAGCCCAGGTGACACAATATGAAAATAGATATTTATGCTCATAATTGTGAACATATGCCATAAAACAAACACATCCACATGTACAACCTCTGGACCGTAATGCCTCTGTGCAAGCTTCTTTGGAATTCATTTAATAAAGTTACAATTCATACAACATTGTAATAACTCGTTATTATAACAATATAATAATAACAATTTTGTAAATCGTAATTCCAACAGTTTAAGATCTTTAAAAACAAAATCATGAAAACACACATTTATCGATGATAAAGAGCAACTTTTCTAACACCAATTTTTTGGAACAGAACGAAGCAGAAGAGGTGAATAATATTTTCACCACATGATGGGACTGTAATGGAAGATGAACATGATTATGATCTGCATACAATTATTCAACCTAACTCAGTAAACTGACAGGTCGACTTGACAGGTAGATTTGAAGTGTCCCATTGTTGAACCAAGTAAAAATAAACAGAAAAAAGTTGAAGCTGCTTTGTCTCTGCCTTGGGTAAACACAACCAGCTTGTGTTTCAAACTTTGTTTCAAAGGGACCTAACCCAGTTTATCTACCTACACTGATGCAGTTGGTTTTATATTAGTATAGACAAGACAAATAACCATTCATTGCAATTTAATGAGTGGCTGTTTCTCCAAATAACATTTATATTGAACTTGAGCTTGCAAGTTTAACAAGAGCAATACAAACAAACAATCAAGCTAGTAGTTCAGTGAATACAACAATAACATTTGCCTATGAGTTTCCTCCATGTTCTCTGCCAGTAGCCCCTTACCTCGTAAGTTATATAGACTGCTGCAATGTGAAGCATGCTATAAAGTCACATAGGAACAAAAGGGTTATTTTCATAGGGGGTGTTTTTATTTTAATTTCTCGTTGGCATCACAAGCACTCTGCCACCCTGGTCTTAGAACCTTCTCAATAAGGATGTGTTAATATCCAACACACTTTCTGTATTACTACTTGTGTATCACTATTTTGTGTAAAAGTCACTAATTTTGCTTTACAGATATACAATTTACGTGTCCCAAAAAGAGAGTTTTTTTCAAACACAGACTGTGTTGAAAGTAAACACAAAATGTCTTGTCCTTAACTAGCCATGGAGGTGTGATGATAAAAATTTTAAAAAAGTGCGATGTTTTGTTTTTAATGCGATGTTTTGTTTCTAACGCACCTGTTTTGAGAGTGTAGCATGAGGCAGCCGACAGCCCTTGGAAATGGCGGGAATACTCCACCTGTCTCACACAGTCATCGGCAGCTCGACAAAACAACGACAGAACAGCACCCCAACACTCCGCTTCTCGGGGCCTCGTTTGTCAAAGTTAGCATAAACGCAACGTCTAAATTTTGACGGGTGGACTCAAATCCATAATCCCGCGCGTGCGTGAAAAATGAGGCGTTTATCCCCGAGTCGCGTGGTGGCCACACCTGCGTGCCGCCACCTCGTTGATAAATCACAGCTATCCGCACGCGCGTGCGTGCGTCGGTTCCACGCTCCGCGCCCAGAATGCCCTCAGTTGCCCTTGCTCCGGCGAGTCATCCATAAAGCCGGGCGTCACTATACGCGTTGGAGGACGTGGAACTCGCGCCCGAAAAAAACGCACGGCTCGCTCTCGAACTCTCGCCACCTTCGCGTCGGGCGTTTAACAGAAACGCGGCGCGTCGGGCCTCGACGCGAAGCGGCCCCGTCGCGATTCGCCGAAGGCCGAAGATGCGGGAAGATCAGAAAGACCGATGGTGCCGAGAGGAAGTGCGTGGAGTCAAGGCGGACGGCGGACGATAAACCGCCCCGGCTCGACTAAATCGAGCGGCCGTCGTGAATCGGATCGCAGCGAGCCGACGCCGCGAAAGCTAACTACGTTTTTTTCCAGACTCTCCATCAGCATCGGCAGCTGTTTCCCCCGAAGTGGAATATGGCGATTATTTAATTGATTACAACGACGCTGCATGAAATATATGTTGAACTGGAAACGAGTGATACGTTGATAATATATCATATCCACTTGACGTGTTTGCTCCTTCTTCTTGTCCTTCTTCTTGTTATTGTTGTTGTCATAGGCACAGCTGATGATGATGCCCTTAAATCTAGTCCTTAAGGCCAAGCATGGCAAGATGAGTGGCACCTCACCCATCCAATCAGCATGGACTCAACAAAAGGCAATGAAATGATCCCGGGGCCCCAGATTAAAGGCAAGGGTAACATGACTAAAAAATGGATAAATTATCAAAGATCATAGCCTAAAGGCCAAAAAGCAATCAGCAGGGTTTACCGTTTGGATCCTGTATAAAATCTATATATTTTCTTTAACCCTTGAAAAGCAGGGGGTTTTTTTTGGTCAGTGTTCTAGAACTCCGCTGCTTTCAGTTATCAGCAGTGAGTGTTACATCACCATTAGAATGTTCAGTTAAGAACATTCTAATCACATGTTTGTGATCTCACAACCTTAAATGGATGACTGGAAGTTACAGACAACAGTAACAGACAGTGAAAATTAACGATCGCAGCAGTATCAGAAATCTGCTAAACAATCAAATACACGGCAAATATCACATGACCTTTCTTAAAAGTCAAGGAAGTAGCAGAATTAATGCATGACAAGGTGTCACAATACCAACTCAGATTTCAACTCAAGAGCCTAACTTTAGTTTGAGTATTGGTGGGGGATTGAAATTCACGGCTCCAAGAACCGCAACTCCGCAAGGGGGAAATACTTCAGACTACCAATTAGTATATCCCAAACACAACACAAAACCCCCATCTACAATAATATAGCATCATCATGCTATATTATTTGGGGTTTATCAACCTGTTTAGTAACCCCCCCCCCCCCCCCCCCCCCCCCCCCCCCAATAAACTATGCCTTTGTCTTAGCCAATAAAAGACTTGAGGCTTTCGTAGTGGAGAAAGAGCATCTATTTCTGTAGTCTGTAAAAGTGTCTTTGCATCAAATTCCAGATAACACAAAATGTGCATCTACAAAGTCGGCATGGCATTGTATTATGCACAAGCGGGAGATTGAGAAAGCCAATCAAGAAAAAAAAAATGTCTCAGAAACTTTACTGTTTCGATGAATCAGACACCTTTCAAGGGTACAGAGAGAGAAAAAAATTCAAATTTGACAGCACTAAACCTTATTAAATTTATGAGTAGGTAATGACTTAAGGCTCAGACTGAGGTTGAGTTACTGATGTTGAGTGCAATTATAGTTTTGTCTGAGGTGAGATGTGACCATTAGTGAACGAGAGTTCAGTTTTTACAGAGAGGTGCTGGCAGGGCACTGACTAACCCAAGGGTGCGAGAGTCTGCAGAACTGTCAAGAAAGGGTGAATGGAGAAATGGAGAGAGAGAGAGGGGAAAGAAGGAGAGAGACACAGAGAGACAGAGAGAGGGAGGAAGAAGGAGAGTGATGGAGAGAGAGACAGAGAGACAGAGAGAGGGAGGGAGAAGGAGAGAGATGGAGAGTAAGACAGAGAGACAGAGAGAGCGGGGGGGAAAGACAAAGCATGTTAACTATTATTATTATCAGAAAGAGAGAGAGAGAGAGAGTGTGTGTAAGAGAGACCAAGAAAGAGAGAGACAGCAAGAGTGAGTGAGAGGGCAAAAGAGAGAGAGGGAGAGAGCGAGAGAGAGCGAGAGAGAGGGAGAGAGCGAGAGAGACAGAGAGAGAGCGAGAGAGAGTGAGAGAGCTAGAGAGAGTGAAGGAGAGAGAGAGAGAGAGCGAGCGCTCATCATTCTCAGATATAGTAGTCTAAGGTGGCTCAGTGTGGGAACCCCGTGTGCTCTCCAGAAAGAGATCACACACTGACACCCCTCAGGCTGGGCAGCGGTGCTCCTCCTCTCCCAAAATCTGAGCGGCACATCAGTGAGGCGGGTTCGTCTGACAGGTCCTGTCTGTGTACTCTATGCCCCTGTGTGTGTGTGTGTGTGAGAGAGCGTGTGGGTGTGTGTGAGAGAGAGAGAATATGTGCGTGTGTCTATGTGTGTATGTGTGTGTGTGAGAGTGTGCGTGTGTGTGTGTTTGTGTGAGAGAGAGTGTTTGTGTGTGTGTGAGAGAGAGAGAGAGTGTGTGTGTGTGTGTGTGTGTGTGAGAGAGTGTTTGTGTGTGTGTTTGTGAGAGAGAGAGAGAGAGTGTGTGTGTGTGTGTGTGTGTGTGTGTGTACTGCAATGCCCCCCGTTCTGATGTATAGAATAGACTGTGCAGACACACAGTCGGACTGCCTCAGGTCAAACCCACTCCCCTGCTGTGCTGTTATATTTCTGTAAGTGCAGTATCTCTCGCGGTCTACTGGAGGCTTCACAGACGTTACACCTCGTACATCCAGCCACAAAATAGTGCCTTCAAAACACACTGCAGATGAAGAAAACACCTTCAAAAGGTAACTGTTGAGGGCCTTAACAACAGTAACAGGTGTAAATCAGGACTGTATGCAAAAAATATTAAAAATCAGGAGCTTCTTGGCGGTTTTTTTTTTGGTCACCTGACAGGGCATGGGACTCCGAAGCATCATCTTTCAGGTCCTCCATAATTCCACTCCAACCCCTTTTCCAAACAATCTGGGTAAATAAAGTACAAAATAGCTTTACTTTTCATTCGCCGTCTTCTGTTTTTTCCCTCCCTACCGACTTCTCATTCTTCACTCGGGCCAGTGAATGCTACATCACTCTGCTTCTCTTTGATGAAGCCTCATCTCGCCCCTCTCGAAAAGTCGAAAAGGGGCTACCACATCGGTCGGCTTCTTTGGACAGGCTTTGGTCTGAGATCTTCAAAGAGAATCTGAATTTAGGACGAGGGGCTAAAATTTAATTGGTGGATCTGGGGCAGACCTCCCTCAACTTTTCACCCTCTCTACATTTTCACAGAGGAGGGAACGGGGGGCTGGACGATACTCTTTGAGCTGCACCTTTTGTCTTTAGACACAGGCGTAGTCTACTTCACCTTCATCACCCTTACCTAGCCCCTAAAACACACATACTCAAAGTTCCCAAACACAGGCGTAGGTTTTTCAACTTTGGGGGAGGCACACTGCCCGACCACCTAGTCTCGTGCACTCAAACATCACATTTCGCACGCATAGTAGGTAGTCTAGGGATCAAAGGGATCAACTCATTTAAAAATATTGGCGGGTGACATGTCTCCCTGTACCCCCCCCCCCCAAACCTTCACATATGGACATAGATACAATCATATATTTGCCACAAGCCCTTTTGCAGTGACACATATACAATCCCTTTGCCACAAGCCCTTTTGCAGTGACACAATCTGTACAATCCCTCATAAGACAAAAGTGCCGAGGCACACACACACACACACCAACATGCAGTCACACACACACACACACACACACACACGTAATTGTGGGCATGTGTAAATATCCCTGCTTTTGCCGCCTGTCTCCGGGCACACCTTCATCACAATGCTGGTACTCAGACAGAGGACAGCGAGGGAGGGAGGGGGGGGAAGAAAGAAAAAAAAAAAAAAAAACTGGATCATCGAGCGAAAGCATCAATCACGGCAGCATTGTCGCCACGGAGACAGCTCCACCGGCGCGGCACAGCCGGGGCGAGCGGAATACTAAAGCGCGCGCGAATCCGTCCCCCCCCCCCCCCCGACAGCGTTAGCGATCTGTCTGCACTTCAGCGCCCCCCCCCCCCCCCCAGCGTTAGCGAATCTGTCTGCACTTCAGCCCCCCCCCCCCCCCCCGTTAGCGAATCTGTCTGCACTTCAGAGTGCCCCCCCCCGCGCACTTGCGAATCTGTCTGCACTTCAACGCACACCCCCATCCCCCCTCCCCCCCCAATGCACTCGTGAATCTGTCTGCACTACAGTGCTCCACCCCCCCCCCCCCCCACCCCCCACAGCGTGAGCGAATCTGTCTGCACTTCAGCACTCCCCCCCCCCCCCCCCCCCCCAACCCCACCCCTCCACCCCCCCCCCCCCCCCCAGCGTTAGCGGTCTGTTCCCATTACCGCCACCGGTCAAACGCGGGGAGATCCGGGCCCCGAGACAACAGAACGGACGGCAAGCAGGAGCGGACAATTTCAGCGAACGCTGAAAAAAACCAACTGCTTTGTAATTCACTTTAATTCCGTATTTAACTCTATCGCTCTTTCAGCACCAAGGTTCATTGGTTAAAGGTCTGACTTATAAGGAAATAGAATCTTAGTGCATTTTGGACTATGTGAAACTATGATTACTCATAGCAGCTAATAATCGTGTTATAACATGTTACTGCAATTGTTATAATGCATAATGAATGCTGCTCAAATAAGATAAAGCATTCATAATGCAGGACACATGTGGGCAATGCAGTGCACTATCACCCTTATACTGTATCTGAGTGACCAGTAAGTATGAACCACTATGTTACTTGACCTTGTCAAGTTTGGCAATTTTCATTTACCCACAGAAGTAATTACAACATCCTCCTTGACTCTAACTCCTGTATCTGGTCTAATGTATAGGAGTGAGCCAGCCTCTAACATTCATGCTTGTCATTAATGGAAATTTTTTAAATAATAATAATTGGTCATATCTGACACTTTCTACATAAAAAGTTACATAAATAAAGCATATGGTAAATGGTAAATGGACTGCATTTATATAGCGCTTTTATCCAAAGCGCTTTACAATTGATGCCTCTCATTCGCCAGAGCAGTTAGGGATTAGGGGTTAGGTGTCTTGCTCAAGGACACTTCGACACGCCCAAAGTTACTTACCTCCAGCTATAAAGCCCATATACTATCAACACATACATAAAATAACACAATTCCTAAAAATATGCCTGTGTACAAGATTACTGATATCAAAATTATGCCAAGTTGCAACTAAACTTTCACCAGTTTTTTTTTTCACAAAAACTAAAGATGCCATATCCCAAAGCACTGCTACCTACATGCCTACCTGTATGATTTCCAATCTACATGTATGAGTTCAAGTCACATGGGCCTGTGTTTCTTCATCCCAAGAAGTGGTCTTTATCTGTACACTCACTGTGATGGACACTGACCCCAGCCCTGTCACCAAGGCATTTTAACCCTTTGAAAAGTACAACAATACGTTGTTTTTAGAATGTTTTGTTTTTTCTTCAGAATTCTAAGTCAGTGTCTAGTCAGAACTCCCATGCTTTCAATTACCAGCAGTGATCAGAATGTTCAGTTAAGAACGTTCTAATCGCATATTTGCGATCTACGCCTTAAAGGGGTTAATTATGGATTTGCAACAAGGTGCAAAGTTCAAAGTGGAATGATACAGGACGGTGCTACACATTCTCTACCCAAAATGGTCATCTCTGTCATACAGTGCTGAGCGTTTAGCGTCTGTCTTGTTTATCCGTTAAAATGCATCTAGTGCAGTTCGCGGATTTCGTACATGTTCGTCTTTGAAACGAGAGGCCTCGTGCTGAGGCGTCCCTCGGGGAGTCCGGCCCTCGTTCTCCTGCCGTTTCGCACTCCTGCGTGGTTTCTGTGGAAACCCTCACAGTGAGTAAAATCGGCCGTTCTCTCTCGCGCAAGCTCAAACGCACCCCCTTAAAATTGATCGCCTCCCGCGCCGCAAGCGGCAAGATCTGAAGATTAAGCAGGTTTCCGAATCCCGTCGGAGAACAACGCAACAACAGCCGCCGATTTCTGGTGGGGCGCCTGGAGAAATCTGCCCTGATGTCGGGAAAAGAACTCCTGACAGTGTTTATTTGAGTCAGGCAGCTAAAAACGCACTTTAAAAAATTCATTTTTTTTTTTAAACAAGGCATTGTTTTAGGGTACAACCCTCCATTAATATGAATAATGCATATTATCAACATTACAATCCTCATTGTCATCATCAGTACCTATTGTCAAAATTACAATTACAAATTACAAACGTTGACTTCGAATTCATTCGTAATCATTGTGACTGTCATCGTTATATTTATGAATATTCACATCAAAACCAATGTTCATTAAACTCCCCGGTCTTTCTCAGAAGTCGCACGCGTCTTTGAGCCTTGTTCCCTCATAATGAGGCTGTCATTGGCCAATGACAATGTCGGTAGTTTAAAGGCTGAATAATGCAATCTAGTCAGGATACAGAGCACATTTGTAGTCATTCCCCCAAAAGAGGCGGGGGAAAGAAAAAGAAAAGAAAAAGGAAAATGATGAAGTAAAAGAATGCACGCATAGAGCCTTTAAAAGGAATATTACTGGAATGTTACATAAGACTATGTCCGTATGGCTAGCTGCTTGAATTACTGTACAAATCAACACCATATAAATAACAAAAACAAACCAGTACAGACAATTCTGGGGGTGTGTCTCAAAGTTCTACCTCACTGAGGCATGGTCTTAGAAGTTGGATGTTCCAAGCCAATGAAAGCCGTCGTCTGCTGACAAGTCTGTACTGTCCCTCAGACTAAAAAAAAATTTGGCCAGATACTGTTGCCTGTTCATTAAAAGGCACAGTGAGTCACACACCACTGCGGGGAAATCCTAACATTTACACAGACGGATCATCTCCATATCTGCCAGGGAGCAGCACTGGAGCCTGAGTGGGTACATGAGTGCTGATCCACTGCAGACAACCCAAAAACCACGCTTTAGACAGAAACATACGATAACACTTATTAAAATAGGGCCTGGGAATGGAAATAGTGCAACAAGATTAGCTATCAGCAGACATTTGACCATTTTTTTTAAAGTGAAATGGAAAATTTTGTTCCCATAGAATTTTGTCCAGAGTAGATTTCTTCTTGGGCATTTTAGTGAATATGTGGCAACTCTTATTTCCATAGCCTATCCACTGTGCCCCAAACACACACAAGTACGTACGCACGCACACACATGCACGCACATACGCATGGACACACACACACATGCATACAACCGCATGGACGCACACACACATGCACACAACCGCACGGACGCACACACACATGCACACAACCGCACGGACACACACACACATGCACACAACCGCACGGATGCACACACACATGCACACAACCGCACGGACACACACACACATGCACACAACCGCACGGACGCACACACATATGCACACACACGCATGGACACACACACACACATGCACACAACCGCACGGACGCACACACACATGCACACAACCGCACGGACGCACACACACGCACGGACGCACACACACATGCACATACTCCATAACGTGACTCACCCACACTACACACTAATCTCAGTGGACAGCTTGCTTTTTCTTTTTTGTAGATTTTATTTTTGTTTATATAACAGAAAGAGGAAGAAAAAAAACTCCTTTTCCAACATATTCAGCACACTACTCCAATCTACCCCGAAATATACCTGTACTTGCAGAGTATGTATTTCCTGTCATTAAAAAATAAACAAACCTAAAAATATATATAATTTGTTTTTAAGCAAACCTTGTAATCTTTCACTTCACAGCTCTCTTCAGTCTGAATTAATGTGAGAGGTGTTATTGTGTTCGCAAAACACTCATCTTTCTAAATCCTATAATTAAACTTTCAGAATGAAGACTGACAACGAGATGAATTTACTCCGCCATCTTTTGCTCGATTTAACAGAGGGAGGCATGAGTTATGACGATGAGAAAGGCCTGTCCCTCGCTACAAAACAGGGTAACAGCAAGCCAATCAGGAGGAGGAACGGCCGTTAACGAGTTATTTAAGAATTTAATTAGTTATTAAATTTTATTTAATAAAATATATAAACCGTCTTTCGGATAAGACGTTAAACTAAGGTCCTGACTCACTGTGGTAAATAAAGATCCCATGACACTTATCGCAAAGAGTAGGGGGTTCCCCGGTGTCCTGGCTAAAATCCCAGATCTGGCTCTCACAAAAACTTGCCACCTAATCATCCCCTGATTTAATTGGCTGAAAAATGTTCTCTCCCTCCAGTGGAGCTGCCCAGTGGCCAATAATAGAGGATTGTAAATAGACTAAATAGACTACATTTATATAGCGCTTTTAGCCAAAGCGCTTTACAATTGATGCCTGTCATTCACCCATTCACACACACACTCACACACCAACGGTGAAAGGCTGCCATGCAAGGTACCAATCAGATTGTGGTTGTACTGGGCAGCTCCCAGGTGTGAATGTGTATGAGTGTGAAGCAGGGCGTTGCTGCAAAAGAGCATCCGTGCTCAGTGAACCTACCCTGGGTAAATAAAGGTTAAATAAAAAAAATAAATAAAAAATGTACTAATTGTCATCAGTTCTCAGGACTCCTTGTGAGGCGAATATTCCTCGCGCTTGACTGGGGAAGCACAAAACAAAACTGAAATTCGACGTGCTGAATCACCGTGAATCATCTTACCCCTTCAGCCTGGGCCATTCTGCCTGTTTTAATAGCACATCCTTCGTCCCTCGCTACCACTACATAAAAGAAATTGGTTAAACAAAAGGAAAAGAAAAGAAAAGAACAAAAAACTTACTAAGAATGAGGTTGTAAAAAAAAAAAAGGATTAATGCTATCCCGGGCGATGTACTAAAGAGAGCATAATAATGATGTTCCGGATGATGTTCTTTTACACAAAAAAAAAAAAGAAAAAAAAAAGGTTACTGGCTTTGATTGATTTCATTCTCTTTATGTGTGTTAAAGTGTGAACAAATTGCTTCATTTGGACTCGGGGGTTATCAGGCCTGATCCTGGGGGTGTGCCACAGTGTCTGCTGGATTTTTGTTTTAACCTTGGAATCAGCTGCCAATTCAGATCCGAGAAATAAGGTGAGGTGAGTTAATTTGGCAATTCTGCTGCTATAATTGATAAATTAATTTATAATTAATAAATTATATATTTTATATCATTGATAAAGTAATTGCTGAGTCACAACAAAAGGTCAAAGTCAGGGGCAGTAGTTGAGTCCTATTCTTCTTTTAAAATATACTATAATCGTACGGCCTGCCTGCAGTGGATTGGTGACTTGGCCAGGGTGTATTCCTGCCTTTCACCCAATGCCTGCTGGGATGGGCTCCACCCCTTCCAATCCTGACCAGGACAGAGCAGTTGGATAGAAAATGGATGAATGGATGGACATACACTGGGAGAAATATAGCCTTATCAGTAGCACTGGTGTTAGATTACTGTCTATAGTCAGTTTTTTTATAATGGAACAGGCAGACACAGAATCTACATCCTTGTATTTATCATAGTTGCCAACTGTATGATTCACCACAACATGCTCAGCTGTTCAAAGGCTATTTAAAATTTTTGAATTTCGACAGTTAACAGCCACGGTTAGTTCTGCCAGGTGCCGGGCAGCCAACAGTTTGTTTTCTCGAGTCGGAAATATTAATTTCATATTAATTTTTTTTTAAAAAGGCCTTCAAAAAGACAAAAATAAATTTGGATAATTATAACTGACGCCAGGCGACACAGAGTAAGCTTGAACACCAGCTTCGTGGAACACCCCATTGGTTTTAATAGCTGGAAGGAGCTTCAGGAAAACAAGCTTTTAAACCAGACAGACATGCACAGTCAAAGTCCTGGAGGTCCAGCCTCCAGTGCTTGTTTTAGGTCTCATTTAATGAGTACGAATCTCAGAATAAAGAAGAGTGATTCAATTGATTCAATTAAGGTGGTAATTAATTGAATCAAACACTTTAAAACTCCAGTGGAACAGAAACCTGGAGGACTATATCACTGCAGGACACAGGATTTAATCTGACTCTTCAGTCCAGATTCCTTTATCAAATTAGCTGACCGAGGTAAAAAATATATATATATTTTTTTTTTTTTACCGCAGTCAGTTGATTTGATGAAAAAAAATTAAAAACTGGCCACCCCATGAAGTAAGTAAAAATAATAATTGTAAAATAATTTTAACGAACCTGTTAAAAGTTGTAACAAGGAAATTATTATTGTTCCACTATTTTGTAGGTTAATGGAACAAAAATAAGCCTCTGCATCTTAAACATTTCAACAGTACTGATATAGTGAGTGACACAGGTTTATGCATCTCCACTAAACTAACAGAAATCCAGAAATCTTCAAGCATGGCTTCTTGAAACACAACTTTTTAGGGACATAGTACCCAGGGAATGTTGATCAGTACAGAGTCGGCTCTAGATTTTTGGTGGCTCTAAACAGAAATATTGTCGGAAAAAATTGTGGACCAAGATGGGGGAAGGGGGAAGGGCGGCTGGGGGGGTGGGTGGTCAGCCAAAAATAAAATTAAAACGTTTTCCGAAAACAATTTTTTAAACTTGAACCAGGGAAGGTCGTGGCCTTAGACGACTGCACAGAGAGTTTATCCCAGCAGCCGGCTCTGGATCAATAAAAGCAGATTAATTCAGCGCGCGACAGCACTGCTCTGCACAGAAATGGCAAAACATTTATGTCTTCACTGACTTGTGCTTCTGACATTCATCTGATTACACACATACTCTGGAGTACATTGAATGAGGCATCTCTGCTTTTGCATAGGCAAACATAGATGGTCTGTTTCTACCGGAATTCCACTAGAAGTCCATTAGCATCAGAGGTGTCACTTAGGTATGGCAGTTTGCAGTTTACTGTGACTTCATTAATATTTTATAGAACTGTTTTAGAATTTTTTAAAAACAAAACTCGTATTTAAGCATTTGCTCTGCTCTCTGGATCATAACTGAGAAATTCAAAAGGAATTAAATCATTGCCGACTGTACAGTTGTCATGACATATAGTCTTGAAAAAATCGCAATTAAGGGTAAGAATTTTTTTTTTTTTTTTTTTAAGATGACACATTGCTGTTATGTCTAGCTAGCTAGCATTAATTGGCTTGTGTAAGCTTGGCCCTTGTCTATCCAGCCAGTAAGTATCAGTTTATTAACATGGGACATGTTTTTAGAGGTGAGAAGGATGTACTGTGCACAGTTCATGCAGTACATAGAATCTCAAAGATGTAATATGGGCACTAAAGGACAATAGTGCTCCTTTATGATATCAAGTCTCTTAGTAAATTTTATTGGCATAAATACATTTTTGGATGTCAGGTATTTTCCACAACAGCAGATTTGTTTTTTTTTCCCAATATATTGAATTTCTCTGCTAGAGCCTAAATTTTGCTGAAATGACATCACCGGTCAGAAGCAGGAAAATATGTGAGTGTAATTCTGAATGAGCTCAGAAGGACTGAAGGGTGTGGAAGATTGCTTTTGTCCCCAGCGAACTCTCCCCTTTAACAGTAAAAAAAAAAAAACCAAAAAAACAGTCTGGGCCTTAGTCAGCCTACTCTGTCACTCATATTGACAAATGCAGACTGAGGAAGCCTCCTACTGGTCAGGAGGGAAAAAAGAAGAGGTGTGCTAAGAAATTGATTTAAGATTGTGTGATTTAAGTGATTAAACTGAATATGATCTCTAATGTAGCAACAGAGAAAGCGTTTACCAGAAAATCTGAATCTTCACTACATCTCCAATAATCACACTGCGTTGTGGCTTCATAAACATGCAGCCCTATCCCCTCCATCCCGTATGCTCACTTGCCTGTACACTCACTCAGTCACTCACTCACCAACCCTCTCACTCACTCACTCACCCACCCACCCACTCACTCACTCACTCACTCACTCACCCACTCACCCACCCACTCACTCACTCACTCACTCACTCACTCACTCACTCACTCACTCACTCACTCACTCACTCACTCACTCACTCACTCACTCACTCACTCACTCACTCACCCCCCCCACCCACCCACCCACCCACCCCCACCCACTCACTCACTCACCATCACTCACTCACTCACTCACTCACTCACTCACTCACTCACTCACTCACTCACTCACTCACTCACTCACTCAGATGCACACCCACACATTCTCTTCCTCTCACACACACTCTCTCTCTCTCATGCAGACACACACACACACACACACTTTCTCCCCATCCAAGTTCCTCCACTGGCTTTCAGACCTTCTGGGCCATTCTCTCTCTCTCTCTCTGCAACGTCTCACATTAAAAACTAAAAGCGCGAGATGGAACCCCCTCCTTTCCTCAGCAGCCGTCTGGCGCACGGAAGGCGCTTCGATTATTCCTAACTGAAGGACACTTTTGGGCGAGTCCCCGCGTGTCCCCGCGCTCCCGTGGAGCGTGCCTTTTTGATTTTGTGGCTTGTTAACCACGAAGAGCAAAGCCATCTGGGGGGGGAGACGCCACAGGTCCATTCTGAGCTGGAAGCGTACCCCCCCCATTTCACTAACGGGAGGAGGGGCTGCACTGGGCCCAAGCTGGACACACACTCTCAGCCAGAGCTCTGTGCTCCAGTGAAGCACTCAACCTCGCTTGTTTTCCTGAGGAATCACTTTCACAGTAATGCGCTCTGGCATTAATAAAATAAAAACTAATACAATGAATAAAAAGCTGCATCCATTGTGAAACGGTCTGTGGCTGATAAGCACCTCAAATGCCCTCGACAAGCGAGGCATGCAGTCTGAGATGAGGGCATATGTAGATCGCACAGCAGTATGAGGGCATGCATACTGACGGTGTGTGTGTGTGTGTGTGTGTGTGTGTGTGTGTTTGTGTGTGAGATCGTGTGTGTGTGCGTGCATGTTTGTGCGTGTTTGTGTTTGTGTGTGAGAGAGTGTGTGTCCGCGTTTGTGTGCATGCAAGAATGTGAGATTTCTAGAAGCCGATACCAGGGCCACCCAATACCAGGGCTATATTGGGGTCAGACTAGTCCATTTAAGTCAAAACATCTCTCAACCAAGATATCTATCCCTCTAGATTTCGGCTCTTGCTCATGAGGTTATTGCTTCTGATTTCTTATTACTTCTTTTCTTATTATCTTTACTAATAGCCTACTCTTCCCCACCAAGCCACACAGAGCCACTGGTATGAGGACTAGAGCATCACCACAGGGTTCTTCTTACTATTTATCTCTTTTGAAACAAATTGGTACTTTCTGCTTTTTTTAAAATTGTAGTGTTTATTTTTCCTCTTTTTGTTTTTTTTGGTCATTTGGGGGCCATAACAGTTTGCTGGTACCCACATGCAGTCACAACAGTGC
>CM045893.1:5455000-5462500 GCA_025169545.1 Anguilla japonica | reverse complement strand
ATTTGAAAAGGTCAACAGAGACACTCGTTATTCCTCCATCTCAACACAACATACAACACAATGAGAGGATGTTCCCCTGAGCAACAAACAATACGAGAATTTTGGTTGCTGAGAAACTTTATCAAAAAATGTCAGAATATTGTGCTATTATTTAACCTTCTTAATACTGCTAACTGTTCTAAAAAATCTACATTCGTAATAATTTTCTTTGTTTTCATATAAGAAAGACAAAACAAACTGTGAAATACTGCGTGTGGATTCTACCGTTCAGCCTGGCAAAAACAGAGAGTTGCACTGATATTGCATCAAGGCTATCCGGGAACCTGGACTACACAGATGTGACTTTCAAATGTGTAATTCAAATCTAATCCTCTAGGGACGAGGCCAGCTTGGGCCACACAGAATAAGAAAAAGGACGCTTTTCTAAATCAAATGGCACCTTTCATTTCATTTCTATAAAATCTCTCTGAATGGCACCGGAAACAAGAGGGCCTTGTAGGTGGGCGGGCCATAACTGGACCAGAATTACCCCGGTAGAATGTTAAACGAGCTCCAAAACTGTGGAAAATAGTGTCGCTCTCACCGTCCTGAAAGAGCACTGTGAAATGAGGATGTGCCATAACTCTCTCTCTCCTTCCTTTGTTTCTCGCTCTCCCTCTCTCTCCTTTCTCTCTCCCTCTCGCTCTCTCTCTCCCTGTCTCCCTCTCTCTCCCTTTCCCTCTCTCTCCTTTCTCTCTCCCTCCCCCATCTCCCTCTCTCTCCCTGTCTCCCTCTCTCTCTCTCCCTTTCTCTCTCTCTCTCCATCACACGCACATCTTCGGTCGTCGCGTCACTCTGAATCAACATGCCAATCGTCACTAAAGTGCAGAAACAGCAGGCGGGCTAGGCTAGGTTTCATGCAAGAACATTGTGTGTTCCTCAAGCCTGCGTTGCTTTGTTATATAATTCTCACACTCTCGCACTGCGTAAGTAATGGACAACCAACCAAAAAAAAAAAAAAAAAAAAAAAAACCCACACAGAGGGAGGAGATCTTTTTGTGTTTTTGACTCATTGTTAATTTACTGCCGCTACCTTAGGATGTGATTTCGGTTGTTTCTTTGTCCCCTCTGAGAAAATGGATGCCTTTTATCCACATCCATCTGCCCCCCCCTCTGTCTTGAAGATGCCCTTCACCCACACTTGTGTTTCTTAATTTAGCAGACGGTCTCATCTTGAGCTAAGGGTCATTGTGACACAATTTTTTGCAGTTTTGATTCTGCCCTCCACCATACTGGATTTGAAATGAAACAATGAAAATGAGGTTAAAGGCAGACTTGTCAGTTGTAGTTTGAGGACTTTTACATCAAGATTGGGAGTTGCGTGTAGGAATTATATATAATAGCTCCCTCAATTTTAGGGGACTAAAAGTGATTGGGCAATAAACTGCTCAGCGATTTCTTGGCCCGCTGTGTGTTGTTGTATCAGTAATTCATGCACAAGCAAGCTAACAAAAAGGTCAAGAGTTGATTCTAGGTGTGGCATCTGCTTTTGGAGTGGAGAAGACCACAATTGTGGATGACCAAAGAATACATTCCTTTGAGAAGAAAAAAAGCCTTTTCAACTGTCAAAAAGATCAAGAGCACTCTTCAGGACGTAGGCATAGATGTTTCAAAGACCATCATAGAGACAGACTGCACCAGCATAACTTCAAGGGTTCACCACTGGATGCAAACCACTTATAAGCCTCAAGAACAGAATGACCAGGATAGAGTATGCTAAAAAGTACATTTTAAAAAAATGTCAGAATCCTGGAACAAAGTCTCATGGATAGACGAGACAAGAATTAAACGACACCAAAGACACGGAAAGAAAGAAAGTGTGGAGGAAGAAAGGAACTGCTCCTGATACAAAAACAGATGGTGGAGATAGCGCTCTGTCTTCGGCACGTATGGCTGCCACTGGAACTGGCTCACCTGTCTTCACTGATGATGTCGCTGCTGATGGCAGCAGCAGGATGAATTCTGAAGCGTACAAAAACATTTCATCTGCCCAGGCTTAAATAAATGCCTCAGAATTCATCGGATGGTGCATAACCTTGCTACAGAACGATGAGCCCCAACACACTGCTAAACCATCCAAGGAGTTTTTTTTCTGGGTGAAAAAGAGGAAAGTTCTTGATTGGTCAGGTCAGTCACCTGACCTGTATCCAAGTGAACACGCATTTCATTCAAGTCAAGACTGACACCAGAAAGCCCCTGTAAGAAACAGAAGCTGAAGATGGCTGCAGTACAGGCCTAGCAGATCACCACCAGGCAAGATACCCAACGTCTGATGAAGTCTATGGGTCGCAGGCTTTAGGCAGTCATCAAATGCAAAGGATTGCAACCAATTACTACATAAAATCTATTTAATAATTTGTTAATTAGTCAAATTATGCATAAAAATGGCTGTAATTACTATGTGGATCATCTGATATGGATGTAAATACCCTCAAATTAACCTCATATTCCTTGTTCATTTCAAATTAAATGTGCTGGAGTACAGAGCCAAAACAACAACAAAAACATTTGTCACCGTCTAAACACTTACGGACTGCACTGTATACTGTCAAGCACAGGGGTGAGAAAAAGAGGCAAACCAAAAAAGATATTCCTCATGAAGTACTGCATATATCTTGGACACGAGTCACAAAGTGCATAAGTAATCAGAACTGGCAAAAATATACTCACATATTCAGCCGGGGCAGAGGAAGCCAAAATGCAATTCCCGAAGAGGCAAGCTTTCATTTATTACTGAGAGACGGCCAGAGACTGCAGAGGAGCCACAAACACAAACGGACAAACTCTCGCCACTGACTTTCAGCGGCTGGGACGCCCATTCCGAGGGTGTTTCGGTCGAGTCTTTTTAGTCCTTAGAATCATCCCACAATAGAACAAGAGCCGTCTGCATGTGGACTGACTAGGAGAGACACGGGTTTGAATGTGCTAGGGGACCCGGAGGACATGGCTATCCCACAATACAACAGATCCGTCTGCATGTGGACAGACTAGGAGTGACACGGGTTTGAATGTGCTCGGGAACCCGGAGGACACAACCATCCCATAATGCAACAGACCTGTCTGCATGTGGACAGACTAGGAGAGACACGGGTATGAATGTGCTTGTGGACCTGGAGGACACAGCTATCCCACAATACAACAGATCTCTCTGCACAGACAGGACAGACTAGGAGTGAGACGGGTTTGAATGTGCTTGGGGGGACTGGAAGGACACGGCTATCCCACAATACAACAGAGCTGTCCTAAGCTGTAGTGATGCGCTAACATAACTGCCCCGCTAGCAGAGAATTAATCGGTAGCGCAGTGGTTAGCACAGCCGCCCCTCTCCCCCCCCCCAGAGATCCGGGTTCGAGTCTGGCCTGTCCGGGATCCCTGCCATTACAGTACAGACAGACTGGGTCCTGCAGACCTGGCAGTAGCTGCACACGCAGTTCAAACGGATTTGTACGGGGAACTGTACCGTGACACAACAAGTGTACGGAACACCTGGCTCTCAGAAATAAGGGGTTGATTACCTGAACTTCAGCTGAATGACACTGAGGGAACGCACACCCACACGCACAAACACACACACACGCATACACACACACTCCACGCACACACGCGCATGCACACTCACACACACAGACACATCCACACACACACACACACACTCGTATGCACAGGCGCACGCACGCACGCACACACACTCCACGCACACATGCGCATGCACACATCCACATGCACGCACACACATACATCGTGCAGACACAAACACATGCACATACGCGCGCACGCACATGCATACACACACACACACACCCACCCACTCACACACACATGCACGTACACCCACACACACAAAAAGGACAAAGCGTTTCTGACCACAGCGGGGGCTGCTGCTTCCCTACGGAAGATGAAAAAAGGGGGGGCACTTTGCATGGAGTCCCAGAGCGGGAGGGAATGGCTAATCTATTTATAATATTGATCCGCTTTAAATGAACAAGCAGGCATGTGTGGGCCTTTCTGAAGAAGAAGAAGAAGAAGAAAAAAATAACCTTGTGGGGAGCCTGAGCGTTATATCACCGCTATAGTAAAACTGCTTTAGCAAAACCCTGCTTCTGCCATGCCAATAAGGCCCACAGGAAATGCGTTTGAGGTGCCGGTGTGTGAACGTGTGCATGTGTTTGCGTATGCATATGTGTATGCGTGTGTGTGCGCGTGTGCATGTGTTTGCGTATGCGTGCGTGTGTGTGTGTGTGTGTGAGAGAGAGAGGGAGAAAGAGAGAGACAGAGAGAGAGAGAAAGAGTGCAAGGGGGAGGACACACGCAGGAGAGAGGTAGAGGAGCATAGATAAGAGGCAATCAAGCATAAACACGTTTCGCTAAATTTACAGCTTCAATTTGATATTCCGGGCCGGCCCGACGGCAGCAGAATGGCAATGCGCAGCGATCTCCGTTCGCCATAAACGTGAGAGGCGTGCTCCTTTACTGCAGGTCTGGGCACAAAATGGCACCTCTTACAATGCAGACAGCCCCACCGCCGCTGGAGCTAACCCCTGAACACACACACACACACGCACACACACACACACACACACATAACGTCTAGCTGAAAATGTTCACCTAGGGTTTAGGGTTCTGGTATATACAGCAACGCAGAGGGATCCACATACAGTACCTCAGTACCTCACAGTACAACGCATAATGTAGTAATAAACATTGAAAACACACACACACAAACACACACACACACACACCACGCGCACACAGGACCCCCGACAGCAGATTCACAAAACTACAACCCCCATAAGCGTAAATGCGTGCACCGCACCCAAGAAAGCACTGAAGAGTGTCGACACAAGATACAAGAGGCCACTGCTGTCACAGACCCAATCCCAGATAGTCTTTCCTATTCTAAGTAGCTGCGTGCGCATATTTATTCCAAATATGCCTTTTTTTACCAGCCAAGGGCTATGGATGCAATTTAGCTATTAAGCCAATTCCAGGGTAGTAACTAACAGTGCATTGTCCCTTTCAAATAAACAAGTAAATAAATAAATGATCTGCTCTCTCTCTCGTCAACAGAGTGAAGGGCCGCGGACAAGCCAACCCGAGCCAGCCGACGCGGAGAGAACAGGAAGTCATCTCGACATCCTGTCCCGCTCTCCGCACCGCGGTAGCGATAAGTAGCGTGAGCGCAGGCCGTGGATGCCGTCGTCCGTTCCTTCCTCCTCGTTATAAATGTGACGGGGGCCCCCAGGACGCGGCTGGGGGGGGGGGGGGGGCGTCCATTAGCCGGGGGCCCGCGCCCAATCGATACGCCTCCTTTTCACCCGCCTTCCGACCCGTCCGAGAGGAACGAGAGGCGGGGAAACACCCGCCGCATCCCAGCTGCGCGGTATCGACCCCCCCCCCCCCTTCCTGCGGTCGCTCCGAGGGCTGACCGAGCGGGTCTCTACCTCACCACACATGAAGTCAGGCTCGGGGGAGAGCAGAGGAGACGAGGCGACGCTCCAGGGATTTGGGGCCAGGATATCCTGACGCCGTGCCTCAGTACCGGGGATGGTGTGCAAGGGAAGACTTTTCGCGAGGGCCACAAAAAAAAAATGCATACACACACACGCACACACACACACAAACACTCACACACACACACAAACACTCACACACGAGCACACTCACACGCAGTCACACTCACACCCACACACGCATGTACACGCACGCACACACACGCACACGCATGTACACGCACACACACGCACGCACGCACGCACACACACGCGGACACACATGGACACGCATGCACACACAAGCGGACACGCACGCACACACACACAAAAAAACTCACACACACGCACGTACACGCACACACATGCACGCATGTACACACACGCATGCATGCACACACACGCAAACATTCACGCACACGGAGATAACGAAATCACGCGAAGACGGCCAGGCGCTATGCTGGATTCATCAGTGCGATTTGAATGGATGACTGTGCACAGGCCGTGTACATGTGATGAATGAGTGATGTGTGTGTGTGTGTGTGTGTGTGTGTGTGAGCGGTCCTCTCAAACCCGGCTGCGGTTTACAGGGACAGAGGACTGCGGGTTCATTACAGAGCTGCTGGTGGGGTGATGAGGAGCGGGACTGGAGAGTGTGTGTGTGTGCGTGTGTGTGTGTAGTGTGTGTGTGTGTGTGTGTGTGTGTGTGATGTGTGAGTGGTGTGTGTGTGGTGTGTGTGTGCGTGTAGTGCGTGTGTTTAGTGTGTGGTGTGTGTGAGTGTGGTGTGTGTGTGGTGTGTGTGTTTAGTGTGTGGTGTGTGTGAGCGTGGTGTGTGTGTGTTTAGTGTGTGTGTACGCGTGTGTTATTATCACCCCTTGGAACCACACAATCTATAATGAGACTGCATAAGCAGGGTATTTCAGAGAGCAGAAAAAGACCCCCCTCGCGCTCTCTCTCTCCTTCTCTCTCTCTCTCTCACACACACACACACACACACATGCACACACACACACACACACACACCCACAGCCGTTCTTCCCCTCAGCTCCGCCACAGTCATCACCGTGACCGATCAGACGTCCTCTGATATTCGCCGTCATTACAGAATCTGAATTTTTCAGATTACGCATTTTTCTTTTCCCCCTCCTAAGTACCGAAAAAAAAAAAAGGACGGGAGCGATTTCTTAGGAGGTAAAAATCAGAATCCTAAAAGCGCGGATTAAATTGAAATTTCTGATCCGCGCTCTAAGAAGAAGCGCCCAGGGCCCCCAAATCCGGTGATCTTATTGCAGCCGTAATGCGTTTATGTGCCTGTTTTTCACCCCGTGGACGCCATCGCGCACAGAAGTAATTCGGGAACGGCCAGGAGGACCTTAATTCGTGGCTGAGTCCAATTTGAGTATGCGGGTGAGGCGCGGCTCGTCCCCCCAAAAGTGAAAACCTGTGCAAAAAAAATGCCCAGTGTTAAATCGACTCTTACAGAGTACATATGGTCCCTAATGGACTGACACGTACTCGGTTAGAATAGAATTAAAACTGGAGATCATGCGGTGTACTGCCTGCTACCAGGATCAATGTAGATCCTGGGATGGGGGGGGGGGAAATTTGGGAAAACATCAAATGGTACCCCCCAATATTATCATATTGCATTGGATGGTACTCTTAGTCCCCCCAATCCCCCCCAACCCCCAAAAAAAAGACTATGTGCGTGTGTTGTGGGGGTGTGAGTGTGTGGAACATTATGGTTTGTTTGTGGAGAGGAGCGGGCACATACGTATGCGTGTGTGTGTGTGTGTGTGTGTGCGTGTGTGTGTGAATGTGGTCTAAACCAGGGGCATGAGAGTGTGTGGATAGGAGTAGGTATGTAGATGTGCGTGTGTGTGTGTGTGTGTGTGTGTGTGTGTGTGTGTGTGTGCGTGTGTGTGTGTGCGTATGCGTGTGTGTGTGCGTGTATGTATGTGTGTGAATGTG
>CM045893.1:5435000-5452500 GCA_025169545.1 Anguilla japonica | reverse complement strand
TCTTGTTTCTTGTTGCCACGGGAACAGGCAGTGTCTCTCTCCCTCTCCCGGTCCGCTCTGTGCCGTGGTCAGAGGGAAAGGTCAGCGCCGAGTCTCTGTGACAGGAGCTGACCTTTCGGCAGATGGGCTTCAGCCTCCTCAAACCACAGAGAGAAGTCTCCGGAAAAAAAAGGGGAAGGCGACCTCAGAGCGAGAGAGAAGAAAGGAAGGAAGACAGAGATATGAAAGAGAGGGAGAGGGAATAGAGAGAGAGGGATAAGAAGAAAGAGGAAGGGGGGGGGAGAACCTCACCTGCAGCCTCGCGCTTGACACCAACAGACACCAATTTGGACGGGCCGGTCAAACCTCAAACGGCTCTGCGCCAAGGCTTAATCTGATTGGTCAGGGCGGCCGCCAGGAAGGGCAGCGGTGCTGAGGAGAGGAGGGAAATTAGCGGGTGCAGATGGCGGGAGCGCAGGCCTGGCGCTGCGCTGAGCCGCTGGGTTCATTTAATGTTCCAAACGCTCCCGCCCCCCCCACCCCCCCCCCCCGCCCCCCACAATGGCGGCCGACGACAGGAGAGCGGATTCAAGCGCTCGTCGGCTTCGCCTCGACGCTCTCTCTCTCTCTCTCTCCCACTTCCGTCCCCCCCCCCCCCCCCACGATACGAGCGGGAGACGCCAACGCTCGTCCCGGCCGAGCCCAGTCCTCCTGCCGTTTTTTTCAGAAAGGACGATTTCTCTCCCCTGTCTCTACCCTTTGAAATCAACACCGGCCCTTTGAAGGGCGGGGTTGTTTTGAAATGTTCCGTTCAACATCCTAAGCCAGTGTTCTAGAACTCCACTGTTTCCAGTTACCAGCAGTGATTGTGACATCAGCATTGGAATGTTCAGTTAAGGAACATTCTAATCTCACATGTCATCTCACACCTTAAATGGTTACAGTCTATTAAAAAAAAGGTACGTTCTGTATGCGTCGCTCTCACAAATTTTGTCTCGTGATGATATTTGGCCTTCCGCTCAGAGAGAGGGGTGCGGGCAAGGCAGTGTGTCCTCCCCCAACTACTCTCCATCAACGGTAGTACAACTTCACCACTCCATATGCTTGTGGATTGGCAGCTAGGGCAACGCACAGAAGATGGGGTTCTGTCCGCTTCTTCAGAACATATGCTTGACTATGGGCCAGCCATGGTGCTTTCCTGCCATTAAAAAATAAATAAATAAAAGACACCCTAATGGTGTGGGAATGGTGAGCGTGCCCTGCGACAGATTGGCAACCCATCCAGGGTGTATTCTTCCCTCTCACCCAATGCATGCTGGGATAGGCTCCAGCATCCCCCCGCAACCCTGACCAGGAATAATCTGGTACAGATAATGGATGGATGGATGGTAGGATGGAAAAAGAAAAACACCCCAAGAGCAAAAAACCTTTAAAAACTTGTGCATAATACCAAACGGCAGGACACATCTTCCAGGATCAAAGACGCAACACCAGAGGCTGTTTCCTCCGATTAACAACAGTCATGCTCGTCATAACTAATCCCTGCTCGAAAAAAACAGCCCCAACCCAAAAGCTTGAAGGAGAATGAGCCATGTGCTCTCTATAGACTCCTGGGGGCAAGGGGGGGGGGGGGGGGCAGTGACATCATCGCCGCGTGTCCTCATGTCAACCGCGCCGCCGCCGCGGGAACTTGCGCCGAGATTCCGGATCCCGCCGACCTCAGGAGGCGCCGCCGCCGCGGGACGGCGCATCAGCTAAGCCAGCGAGCGGCGGAGGTTCTATTTTTAAGCCCGCGTTCAGCTTCCTGTGACTGGAGCGGGGAGCAGCAGAACAACATTAATGGGGTAAGGAAGAGGGGGGGGGGGGGGGCGGGGGAGGGGGGGGGGGGGACAGAAGGATTAGTCCTTACTGGCGCTCCACACCGACAGAATAACACACCAACTACCCTACCTACACAATAACACACCAACTACCCACCTACACAATAACACACCGACTCCCCACCTACACAATAACACACCGATTACCCATCTACAGAATATCACATCAACAACACACCTACACAATAACACTCCTACAGAACACACAGAACAAAATTAATGGGGCAAGGAAAAGGGAAAGGGGGGGGGGGGATTAGTCCTGAAAACACAGATTTAAGGTCAAAAGATGTTAAATTCTTGGTGGGCAACTCTAAAACACCGCATTCTAAAATGATTTCCTTTGAATAATAAGGAAACGTTGGCAGGGGGAAGGGACATGTGGCTAAAAATCAATGCACACACACACAAATTTTACACGTGTGCCAGGGGGGAGAACAACTGTGTCTCACAAAATACTGCAGTTCAGCAGGCTTTAAAGCTCACAGCGCAACACAACAGTGCTGAGTGTAAACAGCTCAAATCAGCTCAGTTCATGAGAAAAATGAGGCAGTAAAATGTTAAAAATAGAACAAAACCCACTGGACACTACCCTGGGCCACACCACACACACACACAAGCACACACACACACACACACACAGAAACACAAATGCGCACATAAACACACACACACACACACATACAGAAACACAAATGCGCACACACACACACACAGAAACACAAATGCGCGCACACACACACACACACAGAAACACAAATGCGCACACACACACACACACACACAGAAACACAAATGCGCACACACACACACAGAAACACAAATGCGCACACACACACACACACACACACACAGAGAAACACAAATGCGCGCACACACACACACACACACACACACACAGAAACACAAATGCGCACACACACGCACACACACGCACGCACACACAGTGGCAGGGGAACAGAGAGAGTTTGAAGCCTTTGCCAGAAGACTGGCTCGAGGCTCCGGCACCAGCACAGGGTCGTTAACCTTGCCAATTGCTTAACGAGTTCTAATTAATGCTGACATTTCCGGAGGGGGAGCAGATTGTCAGATGACTCTCCGGAGCACACACTGACTCAGACCACACTTACCCCTGCCTGTCACTCAACTCCCACAGAACAATGCACCAACTCCCTACACAGAAATAACACACCAGCTCCACACCAAGAGAATAACACACCAAACACACCAGCTCCACACCAAGAGAATAACACACCAAACACACCAGCTCCACACCAAGAGAATAACACACCAACTACACACCTACAGAATATCACACCAACTACCCACCTACAGAATATCACACCGACTCTACACCTACAGAATAACACAACAACTCCACACAGAATAACACACCAACTCCACACCTACAGAATATCACACCGACTCTACACCTACAGAATAACACACCAACTACACACCAACTCCACACCAAGACAATAACACACCAACTACACACCAACTCCACACCAAGAGAATAACACACCAACTCCACACCAAGAGAATAACACACCAACTACACACCTACAGAATATCACCCTGACTCTACACCAACAGAATAACACAACAACTCCACACCAAGAGAATAACACAACAACTCCACACCACCAGAATAACTCCACACCTACAGAATAACACACCAACTCCACACCACCAGATAACACAAAAACTCCACACCTCCATAATAACGTGTTGACAGCATATCAACAGAATAACACTGAGATCACATAAACAATCAATGGCCATAAAGAGGGAAAATATATTTTTTTTAAAAACAGAAAATTAAAGGAAGAAAACAGTACCCCCCCCCCCCCCCCCCCCCCCCCAGCCCCCCCCCTCTAATCGAGCTTTTCTCAATTCAAAACAGACACCACAGAGAAAGAACCGGGAGTAAACAAGGACAGAGACTCTGGAAACCGATCAATTAGCAAATATCAGTTCTGAGGACTCGGTCTGCTCGCTCCTCTGTGCGTAATAGGATTAGGCAGCTATCGCACGGAAATTAATTACACGGCGTAAACGCAAACGACTCAGCATGTGCACACGCTCAGTACACACCGCCGCTGAGCCCTCTCCATATCCTGCGCGTCTGTAAAAGTGATTAAAGCAAAGCAGGAAAAAAAAAAACAAAAACAAAAACTAAGGCAGGGTTCTCCCACGCATTTTCAAGGACAATTTCCATGACTTAGACTTACACACATGAAACATGGACAATGGGAGCCCAAAGCCGGTGGTGGACCGGGGGGGGGGGGGGGGGGGGGGGCGCATCGTGCAAGTACTATAACCATGCAAAACTTTGTGCTGCCGTGTAATCTCAGCAGCTAATAAAAATGAGAAAAGCAGAGAAAAATACAGAAAAATATGCAATCTCAGCTCTAAATATACTGTTTAATAGCCTGACTTATAGCTAGCCTAGCCTACAATTTTCCAGGACCTCACAAATATTTCCAGGACATTTTGTAAATTTTCTCATTTTCCAGGTGTTTTCCCATGACTGGAAAACTAGTCGATAAAATTTCCAGGTTTTCAAGGTTTTCCAGGACGAGTGGGAAGCCTGTAAGGGAGCGCAGAAATGTGCCATCTCGGCAGAACGAGGGGCTCAGAACACGGGAAGGCAATCGCTAATAGAGACAGCCGAGAAAACGAAAACTGTGCCAGCTCAGACCGGAATTAAACAGTGAGGGAGATTACATACGGTTCCTTTTATTCTCTAAAAAAAAAAAAAATACATTACATTAACTTAGCGGACGCCTTTAAAGCGGCTTGTAATGTTATAACATTGTTAAAAAGTCACTGCTACGGTTTAACAAGCGAAAAAAAAAAAAACAAATAAAATAGGCCTGAAATGAGTGCCAATATAATGTCATGGAGGAATTTAAAGACCTACGACATATTTGGCGCAGTTGTTTGCAAATGGACAAATAATGTGTGTGTGTGTGAGTGTGTTGTCAGTGTGATACAAAAACCATGCGCGTCCAAAAACTGCAGTTGGTAGGAATAGCAGGAAGGACATGCATTCACGGCCACAGCATGATGCTACAGTTTTATAATACTGAGTTTTGAACTTTGTTGTTCAGTTCTTGCAAATGTAGTGTGCAGATCTGGATGAGCAAAAAGGATGAATTTCATTTCTAGGGGTCACTAAGAGCAACAGCAGACAGAAAAATATATAGCAAAATAACGTGGTTTATAATATAGCACATTCACTTTTTTTTTACTTTTTACTCCATGTTCTCTGCTAGTGTAAAAGTGCTCATAATTAATATCACATGAATTTCTATAACTTAAACCCTTGATGATAAAATCAGCCGGCGTTTGGAGTTTAGCGAGCCGTCGCGCAGGTGAAACGGTGTTTCCGTGTGGATTTTGATGCACCGGAGACATTTGGAAAATTTCCTGACTCACCGTGTGCCATCCAGCCCGTTTCCCCGGTGCACCATGCATGCTTTGAGCTGAGCGCTCCTCTGCCTCTGGTCCTGACAATTCCAACATCCACTGGCCACGCCCACTGCACCCACCTGTGCCACGCTGCTGACTGCGCCCATGCGTCGTGTGACCTTCGATTCCGGAAAACAGAGCCCCAATCGGGAGGGGATGAGGCATTTTACCTGGATGCACCTGTTTGCATCTACGCTGGGTTCATCAAATCGCACAGACACAAACAGGTGGCATCACAGACAGTCCTCTTTCTTTCAACCACAGGGACACCTGGCTCATCTGCTCAGCTGCATAGGGGGACTGATGTGCGTTTGGTCAGATGTTATGTTACGCGTTCTGTGTCATTCAAACAAACAGCACATCCAAGGACTTCCTGGACCAGGAAGTGAAGCGCATGTCCACAGTGCATTATGACATCACAAGAGGATCGGAACACTGCATCACACGCAGCAGTGGCATTCACAACGGGCCCTGGTGTTCACACAGAGTCCAGGAGTGAACGTGGATTATTCATTAAAGCTGCTGACATCTCGGCATCCCTGCCTTTCTCAGTGCTTGCACACAAATAAGGCAGTTCAATAAGACGCCAGTCTTCACAAGGCCGAGAGACTGAGATTGAACACTTTAACCCAGATTCCTCATTTGATCTCCGAAATATGAAATACGTTCACACGGAAAATTTTTGTTTCCATTCACATCTATAAACCCATTTAAATTACACTAATGTCTCTGCTGCTTTGAGATCATTACTCACAGCCGGTTAGCTAGTTATCCGTGCAACATTTGTGGCCCCTAGATGTGCAGTTCATTACACATGCAAGCACCATGCACTCGCGCACTGACGTGTGCGGATACACAAATCGACAAGCCAAAACAAAAATAAATTCAGTGGACCCGATAGTTTAATATAAACGAAAGAGTTAAATATACAGCAGATAACCGTTATCTTTCTTCCTTTAAGGCTTAAAAACATGACTGCCCACAGAAGCATTAAGCAGACAAAAAAAACCAATGACATGGCTGGGGTATTTTGGCATTTCTCCACAGTGAAAAAAAAGAAGAAGAATAAAACAAGTACAAACCAAATAATTGAATGAAAACAGTAGTTTAAATGAAACAGTACCATGGATGTTGGTTTCACAGCTGTTCTAACCACATTTCGAACCATTGTGCATATCTTCACGTGACCTTAGCCGAACAAAAATTCGCTACAGAGCAGAGACTCACTGAAGAGGGACAATCAAAATAAAATGATTTTTAAAAAAAAATACAAAATAAAAAATTACAGTGCAACCAAAAACAAGATAAAAACACACACACGGAAACAACGCAGGAGAAAGCGCCATGTCTAATTCTAGATTCAAGGCAAATATTTATTTAGTACATTAACATTGTCAGTGTCCTTGAAATGATAAATGTTGTGTTCATATTCCCCCCCCCCCCCCCCCCCCCCCCCCCGATACCCTACGGGGGGAAGGTAAACCAGGCAGGAAACAGGAAGTGGGTTAGGGGGGGCCAACAGATGAACCAATCAACACGCAAGGATGCAACCCAGACCTTCAGTGAGGAAATCCCTGAAGACCACACCGAACTCTGCGGTGTTCGTATCGATCAGGGGATTGACGTGCGTTTGGTCAGACGCGCATGGAACTCATTTAAACGCAGTGTCCAGACTGTCCACACATCGACTCCAGCCCTGGAACATGTCAAATGTAAGAAAGCCTGTCTGACCTGCCATCGTTCAGAAACCTTTAATATTGACTAAAGAAAGGTGGATGAACTACTGAACACACCTCAAAAACTTTCTTGCTTTGGCATGCATAATATGCATTTACTTTGCTCAATCATTTACTGTTATTTTGATTATCATCAATTCTTCATCTTATTGTTATTATTGTTATTTTTTATAAACAGTTTGTAAGTGGTTTCATTCCAACCGTAACAAAGCACACCTCATTCAACAGCAAGAGATCTTGTCAGGCTGCTAATCAGTAGAGTCAGGTCTGCCAAATTATGGTTGAAATTAAAACCTAAAGGATGGTAGATCTCCAGGAACAGGATTTAGTTACCACCTGTTGTAGACCACTGGATGCAAATAAAGTATACATACTCCTCACCAAAAAAAAGACAACATTATCATGTTTGCAGCATTTTTAAAAATCCCCCCCCAAGACTGGTCAGGAGCACCTTCTGAAAGCAATCGCATCCATGTCAAGCAAGCCGGATGCATGTTCTCATTGTAACAGGGCTTCCACCTTTTACATCCACACTTTCACCCCTCCTGTCCTTTTCCACACAGACCGATCGCCCAGGCAGCGGCTAAGCTGTTCTCCTCAAGTCCCTGTGGGGTTTAGACATTAAACGGTTCATTTCACCGGTGAGCAGGTCCTGACGCTCGGCTGAAGTGCTACCATATCAATTCCGGATATGATAGCCTTCCAGCCGGACGCACAAGTGTCACCATAAAGCTCGCTATTATTATTATTATTATTATTATCATGCTTGGATATGATGCCTGGTGAACGTGAAATATTGTAAATACTGTACGCACTGTAAGAGTGCTTCATCAACCATACCGCTCAATGTAACAGCTCCAAAACTGGAAGTAATGAAAGTTTCTTGATTGTAGAGGGGAAAACAAACAAACAAACAAACAAAGAAAAATAAATCAGCATAATGTCGAGAAATGAATGCTCAATTGCACACTCGCGTTTTTAAAAAAATGTAGGTCTGACGACACGCTCCATTTAGTTCATCTGCTCCCGAAACGTGGATGCTTTGAGATTTTAATTTTCTGTCAGCGAGCACTGTCACTGGAAAAAAAAAAAAAAAGAGGAACAAGACACTGCGCTCGTAGATTACATTCTGGGGGAAAACCTCACGAACCTTCGCCATGGGACGCCTCCGAAGGTTCCATACCGATTTCTGAGGGCTCGTGGGGGGGGGGGACTGACATACACGACTGAGGTGCCTCCTCCGAGCAGAACCCAAAAAAGGCACGCCACACCACCCAGCCCCTGCTCAAGCCGCTCGCACAATGGAACCCTGGGCCTGTGAGACCTCCGTACGTCCCCTTGATTATCCGCCTTAACCCTTTGAAGAGGAATTTTTTTTTTTTGCGATGTTGACTTCTAAATTCTAAGTCAGTTTGTTCTAGAACTCCGCTGCTTTCAGTTGCCAGCGGTGATTGTGACATCAGCATTAGAATGCTCAGTTTGGAAGAACATTCTAATCGCGTATTTGTGACCTCACAGCTCAAAGGGGGGCTTGGGTCCATTCATGTTCTCTACCTCTCATTCCCATTGTTAAAAAAAGTCTATAAAAGCTATAAATTCATTTAAGCCGCACTACTCTCAACTGAGCCGACAGGACCTTATATATTATTTAAAATACCCACTAATTACTCTGCTGACAGCAACACATAAGAGTTGTCCTATGATTAACAAGCTCTCCTATATGCACAGCAAAAATAAAATTCAGTACAATATTGACTGCGATTTAGTCCACTAATCATAATTTCTGCTCCTACCACAAAAAAAATATAACCAACCCAACTTTTTTAATTTGTTAACCTAAACAATGGACAAAATGCAAGATTTCTCTGACATAATTGTCAACCAATACAAACAGTAAATCGCTCACTGCTTTGGCAATCACTGTCACAGTATTTTTTTTCCGGAATCTTTTTAAATTAGTGTAGATAGGGATGCTATTATTACATTTCCCCCCTCCATAAGGATTCTGTTAAACCAGCAATTATAAACCCTGATAAAAAAATTTAAAAAAAGACCTTCGTGAACATCGCCCCCTGAAACGAAAATGATAATAACGCACAACATTTCCAACCTGCTGCTTGTTAAATGTTATTAGTGCCATTACTGCATTTTGGAAAAAAACAAAAAAAAAAAAACATCAGTTGATCACAACAGCGCGAGTCAGACGAGGAAAATGAAAGTTCCCGGGAGAAAAAATTCACCATTACTGCAGAAATGAGAAAGTTAATTGCGACATGACACTGCCCAGCTCCCCAACGTTTTCGCAAGTCGCTCGAAGCATGTAAAGGAATATAAAATGCCATGGATTAAAAAAATAAAAAAAATAATTTTTTAAAAAAAACTACTGGCAGTTAAACCTGGCCTCTACGCCTCAGACAAGGACAGCACTGTTCAGCCATTTCTTCCCCAGCCTGAAAAAGGCCTGTTTCAATGGCTATCGCAAACAGTGGGAACAGAAACAGAGTGGGTCCAGGTGCAATATGGCATTGAGATACCTGAATATCAGCCCAGAACGGCTGGTCCTTTTACCCTCCATCAATACTGATGACTACAAGGCTAATTTCCGTTTTATGCTTTAAAAAAAAAAAAAAAAACTATTAAAACTGGTGGTAAAGCACCTCTTCGAACGCACGTTATTCGCTTAACATTACGTATAAAGAGCTTTAACTGACTTTTGACTTGGGTAATGGGGTCATTTTGAACTCACTCTAAAGGGTGAAAAGCATAATGGAAGTCCGAGCATCACCTTTGTCGACTGAATTACTTGGAAGACCAAAAAGGTTCCCCAAAAATGCGCACAAGGAGCAAAGGCTAGTGTCAGTGTTTGTCCAAATTATTCTTCACCCACAGCAGGCCCAAGGGGGGTGGGGGGAGGGGGGCTAAGGTCATGCCCGTCTAGTCTCCTAGAAAAACAATCTGAGTTTTGAATTTGACAAAAAGAAAAAAAAAAAAATCAGAAAGTATGAACCAAGGCAATCAGGCAAATACAAAGGAAGATGTATTCATATTGAATTCAACACCTGGCTGGTTATTTCGCCCATGAGCTAACCCTTGTAAATATTAAATCTTGTCACTGTCGGCAGGTGCGGTTGCTGAATTGTTAAATGAAAGACAAGCAAAACTGCTACAATACCTACTGTAGCAAATGATAAAATGCACAGACTCAATGTTTTGACGTCGGAACTTCTAAGTGAGAGAACGCATACACAGGATATTTCCCTCCGGAGGAAACAGGAAATATTTGCAAATTTACTTATCTGTAATCATGTGGCTAGAGAAGCAAAGGACCAGGCCTGCTGTCACCATTACAGTGGTAAATGGTAAATGGACTGTATTTATATAGCGCTTTTATCCAAAGCGCTTTACAATTGATGCCTCTCATTCGCCAGAGCAGTTAGGGGTTAGGTGTCTTGCTCAAGGACACTTCGACACGCCCAGGGTGGGGTTTGAACCGGCAACCCTCCAACCGCCAAACAATCGCTCTTACATCCTGAGCTATGTCGCCCCAGTTGGTGTATCAGTTGGTGCTACTGAATTCCACTTTACAGATTTGTAAAGGCATATTTAATTTGGGTTTTTAAATGAGGCTTTTGCCGCATTTCAGTGGTGGTGGGTTTCAGTGTTTATGTTGTCTGTTAGGAAGTGCAGTGTACAAGGGCAGGAGTCAGTAGCATGGCAGAAAATAACGAGAGAGGGTGCAGAGGTGTATGCTGGACTTATGTACCTATTTTGAACTCTAATTATGTTCCATCTTTGTTTATTTAAACACCAACGTTCAAGGCTTTGCTCCTAATTCCACACGTAACATGTAGCATGTGCTGGTTATCAGCTATAACAGAAATATCAAAAGCTTCGTTTTTTAACAGTTGGGAAACAGTTTTGCATTGGTCCATCAGGGTCCATTAATGGGACCCATTTCATTCTCGGGAAGTGGTCAACAAAACCTAGTCTGGGCATCACTGTCCAGAACGTACCATAAACGCCCACACTTCTTCCATGAATTACAAAGCAATTTAACATTGTAAATTGACCAAGACCAAGGCTAGGTGCATGCGGTTATAGGGGACTGCGTCATGTGACTGAAGAGGCCAATGACGTGGGAACTGGCTGGACCAATGAGGGCAAATGCCAGGCCTGCCCAACCCTGTTCCCATCTAGTAGGTTTTAATTTCAACCCTAATTTGGACACCTCATTGTACTATTTAGCAGCTCAATGAGATCTCTAGCTGTTGAATGAGGAGTGATTTGTTAGGGTTGGGAGTGAAAACCTATAGGATGGTAGATCTCCAGGAACAGGGTTGGGCATCCTAGACCTATTCTCATCAGAGCAGGCTTGGGTTCAAGTTTCACACAAGCAGATGCAAGTTGGAAACTCCACACCGACTGAGACTACTTACAGAAGTGAGGCTTCACAGGAGAGTGACTGAGACTTCCTACAGAAGTGAGGCTTCACAGGAGTGACTGAGACTTCCTACAAAAGTGAGGCTTCACAGGAGGGTGACAGAGAATTTGTACAGAAGTGAGACTTCACAGGAGAGTGACTGAGACTTCCTACAGAATTGAAGCTTCACAGGAGAGTGACTGAGACCTTGTACAGAAGTGAGGTTCACAGGAGAGTGACTGAGACTTCCTACAGAAGTGAGGCTTCACAGGAGAGTGACTGAGACTTCCTACAGAAGTGAGGCTTCACAGGAGAGTGACTGAGACTTCCTACAGAAGTGAGGCTTCACACGAGAGTGACTGAGACTTCCTACAGAAGTGAAGCTTCACACGAGAGTGACTGAGACTTCCAGATAGGCTTCACAGAGAGTGAAGCTTCCACACACAGAGTGACTGAGACTTCCTACAGAAGTGAGGCTTCACAGGAGAGTGACTGAGACTTCCTACAGAAGCGAGGCTTCACATGAGAGTGACTGAGACTTCCTGCAGAAGTTCTGCAGAAGGTCTCTCCAATCTCGGCGCACCAGGGCCACGCTCTCAAGAGGGATGGGTTTTGAACAGAGCACCACGTGGAGCTTTCTGTGCTCGCGGTAAACATGCTGTTCTTTTTCTGGTTCGCTGAGGGATCACGACTGCGTGCTGCATGTTGTTTCCAAGGGGGGGAAAAAAATTAAATTAAACCCAACACACCGTCTAATGCCCACAGCCCACTATATCTGCAGCTTCACATTTCTCACAAGCAAAGAAAAAAAAAAGGGTCCACTTGCAATTAGTGCCAATTCAGCCTCCTCTGTCATGGACCAGAAATTAATTTTTCCCCACTGAATTGCATTAATTTAAACTGCTCTGCAGCATTGTCGAACTCCCTCTCTCTCTCTCAGATATATATATATATATATATATATGCACACACACACGCACACAGTGAGCACCATAATATTTGGGACAAAGCCATATTTTTTTCTTGATTTAGCTCCGTACTCCATAATTTTACAATTGTAATAAAACAATTCATACAGTATGTGGTTAAAGTGCGGATTCTCAGCTTTTATTAAACAGTACTCTAATAAATTTCACCATTTAGAAATAACAGCCCTTTTTATACATAGCTCTCCCCATTTCAGGGCATCATAATGTTTGGGACAAATGGCTTCACAGGGGTTTCTGATTAGTCAGACGTGTTCAATTGCTTTTTTATGAAATCTTGATAAAACCTGAGAACTTACACTTGAAGAACATATTAATCGTTTCATTACAAATGTAAAATTATGGAGTACAGAGCTAAATCAAGAAAAAAATATAGCTTTGTTACAAACATTATGGCACTCGCTGTATGTATACATGAATGTATATTAAATGCCTTCGCAAATATTTCAATTTTAATAGCTAATATTAATTATCTAATATTATTACACATATTATAAGGAAAATAAAGGTAAAAAAATAAAAATCATTAGAAGTTAACCCCAAAGCAAAATAATATATATATTTTTTTAAACTCTGAAAGTGTCTCTTGCAAGGGCACGCGACAGTACCCCATGCAGAGAGGGTACCTTTTTTCAAAATGGCGGAGATGGCGGATACATTCACACACTAGGTCACAGGGCCGGTGGGCTGAGACAGGGCAGACGCAGTGCAGTCTGGGATGGAGGAGGTCCACAGTAGGAGGTCGCAGCTGCGCTTCCTGCTCATTCTCAAGTACAGACACCCCCCCCCCCCCCCCCCCCCCCCCCCCCCGCCATAGCCACGCCCCGTTCCCGTCGGCAGGAAGAGGGACCCCAGCCACGCCCCTCTCCCGACGGCTGTGGTAGGAAGGTCTCGCGGCGGCAGGAACACAAACGCCGGCGAAGGAACACAGAAACACGGAACGTGGAGTGTGACAAAATGGCCGCCGCGTGGCGGGGCAGGCTCGGAGTGGGCGGAGTATCCCTGGAGATGACATCACCACGCCTGAAAACGTCCTTCAGCTCCAAGCAAAGAACACAAGTCTTGTACTTTCACTTTTTCGACCGAACGAGTCTATTTTGAGTTTCTTTCTCGGTTCGTCTTTCCTCCCGAGGGACGGACCGCGACCCTCCGGTCGCGTGAGGTCTTCGCGGTGTCCCACGGTCGAAAAAAGCACCGATTAGCAAGTCTGGGGGGCTTCCAGAACGCACCACGCATGGAGACGCCATGGCGACGGAAGCCGCCAGCTTGTGGAGCCCCTTTGCTCTTGTGCGGCGAAACACTGATTGGTCGGAACGGGCGAGTCGATGGCGGAGCGCGACCTGCACTCATTAAAGGGGGTCCGTGGGACCGCGGTCCCGCCTCTCCTGGGCGGCTGACGCAGAAAGACCGCCTTCGATTTCGCCCGACTCGAACTGTAACAGACAAGCTGGCTGAGGTTCAAGACTGTGGCCTTCTCTGAGAAATTAACTTCAGCTCCTCCAGGGGGGCGATTGGTCACTCACACATTCTTTTTTTTTTTTTTCCTGACAATGGACCAATGAGAGGGGAGGAGGGAGCGGAGATGGAGAACCAGGGAAAATGGGGGCCGGGGGTCCACCGTGCTCTCTGTGAGGTCCTCCTTGTTTGCCCGTGGGGTCTGCCGGTGCGTTTTTGTCCGCACCAGCACGTTCATGTGTGTACGCATCACGCACGCGCGCACACGAGTCAATTTAGCAACAGGAAGGAGAATCCGCTTCACAGCAGAGCACGTTTTGTGAGTGGTTTTTTTTTCGTTTTTTTGTGTCCGTAGGTGCGTCAGTCTCGAGGGTCAGGGCGGCCTGATTGGCGGTCGGCCTGGCCTATCTCCGGTAGTGATTGGGCGCGTCGGCAAACATGTACTTGAGCCTGTAGGCCTCGGCGAGCAGCAGTCCGACTTCCTCGTTGCCCCAGTGGATTGTGGGAAGGTTCTGCAAGAGCATGAGCAGGCCCTGAAGGGGGGGGGGGGAAGGGAAACACAGTGATAGTGACACAGCCTGCCTGGGGTTTCACACAGGAAAGGAAAAGTGGGTTTGACTCTACGGGAAGGGAGCTTGCTGGTCTAAAAAGAGAACATTCACACATTTGAGCATTTTCAGTATAAACTGAAGCAATTTTAAAAATGCACTCAGTTGTGTAATCATATGTGATTATGAATTGCTAGGTTTTCATCAAATTTTATGATATCTTTACTCAATTAATTTTAATGTATATAATAATGCTCTAGTAGCTTATTGTATGTAATTTATAATTATATGATTTTGTGCTGTATGTGTGTGTGTTTGAAAAGCCCATCTAGGGACAAGCATCGGAAATTAGCATATGCTATAAATGCTGTGATGCATTGCATTGGATATTGTTTGACAATAATCTATGTTTAAATGTATCTGTCCCTATCAAATAAATATCAAATAAATAAATAAATAAATAAATAAAACAATTTTTATTTCAGCCTGAAAAGAGAAAGAGGCTGCAAGAGAACGGCAATGCTAGAAAACAGAGAGAAAGATGGAGAGGGAGAGGGAGAGAGAGAAAGAGCAAGAAAAGCATAAAGACAGAAAGGTAGAAGGAGAGGGAGAGAGGGAGAGAGGGTGATATGGGGGGGGGGGAGGCTGTAAGGAGGAGGGAACTTCTTGACAAAGGAAGAAAAAAAAAGGATGAAAAACTGCAAATGCTTTTAAAGACTATCAATGTTCCCAACAGTCCCCCGATACATCTTAGCCTGCCATAACCTGACAGACATGGAACAACAGCCAGAATAAGAGAGAGGAGAGAGAGGGAGAGAGGGAGAGGGCGAGAACGACAGAGTGGGATAGAACGAGAGAGGGAGAGGGAGAGAAGGAGAGAGGGAGAGTGAGAGGAGAGAGAAGAAGAGAATGAGAGAGGGAGAGGAGAGGGAGAGAAGGAGAGAGGGATAGAGTGAGAGATAAGCAGGAGAGGAGGAGATAGAGATAGAGGGAGATGAGAGAGGGATATAAGGAAAGAGTGATAGAGGGATAGGAGAGAAAGGGAGAGAGAGGGAGTAAGAGGAGAAAGAGGGTGAGAGGGAGAGTGAGAGGAGAGAGGGATAGAAGGAGAGGAGAGAGTGATAGAGGGATAAAGGGATAGAGTAATATGAGAGTGGCATAGAGGGACAGAAGGATACAGGGAGACGACAGAGGAAGAGGAGGAGAGAGGGATACAGGGAGATGACAGAGAGAAAGGAGAAGAGAGAGATACAGGGAGATGAGAGAGGGAGAGGAGACAGAGATAGAGGGAGACATGAGAGAGGGAGAGGAGGAAAGAGGTGCTCTGTGTAGCCTGGAGATAAGCCTCAGGGACACAGGAACAGGAACGATGGGGGGGGGGGGGGGGGGGGGGGGGGGGGGGGGGGGGCAGAATGCAAAGCCATGAAAGAGTGAAGAAGAGTAAAAGCAAACAATAAGAGTTCTCATTTTCTACCCAGCCGAGTGTGAAGACTCTGCGGGGTGTGAAATTTGGTTACTGAGCGCCTCTTAAACTGGAGAAGCAATTATTCCAATCGCAGAGAGGAGATCAGAGACAGACAGCACATAAACACACAACGTCCACATTAAGACAACAAAATTCCCACATAACACACACATTTATACTCATCCAGGCATCCAATGCACCACATAAACACACAACGTCCACATTAAGACAACACAAACATCCACATAACACACATTTACACTCATCCAGGCATCCAATGCACCACAATAAACACACAACGTCCACGTTAAGACAACACAAACATCCACATAACACGCACATTTACACTCATCCAGTGCTGTACACAAACACACAATATAAGCATACTCAGACCACCCGAATACTCTCAACACACAACACACAACGTCCACATTAATACAATGCAAATGCCCACATAACACACACACATTTACACTCATCCAGTGCTGTACACAAACACACAATATAAGCACATCCAGACCATCTCAACACACAACAAGCAACACGCAACACACATGCATTCAGAGCACAGGTGTCTGGCTCCAGTCCTGCAGGGCCGCAGTGCCTGCTGGTTTTTGGGGTGTGTCTCAGCACCAGTGGTTCATTTAAGTCATTGATTGGCTAAGAGATCCACACGCCTTGTTCTCAAGGCCTTAACTGGCAGCTGATGGAAAAGAAACACAGAAATCTGCAGGCACTGCGGCCCCCTGGGTAATCTGTTTTGACACTCCGGATTTAGACCAGTGAAGACGTACACAGCATATGCTCACATGCAGACACACTCCAAAGATTAGGCACTTATGAAGTGCTGCGGGTTCACACGCCTACCCACACACACACACACACACACACACACACACACACCAAACACACACACACAGACCCACACACACACACACACACGCGCGCGTGTGTAACGCCTAATTTTAGTTGACGGGTGTGTGTACTCGATGTTGGCAGTTGAGGGGAGCAGACTGAAAGGATTCCTACACAGCTACACATTCCAACGGGCTCATTTATTATCAATATCGATCATATAAACCAGGTCTCAGCGCAATATAGCCATCTCCGATCATACATGGAGAAGAGCCTCTGGACAGAAGCACTGTGATGTCACCTTTGAGAGCTGAGATATTAATGCACAGGGATATAATGTTAGGCTGTCATCTATCAACACCATCTCAACTCCCACCCCACTACAGGAGCATCAGTGACTGCAGCTAGCTGCTCATACATATGCATATACTAACCAAAGCCACTTAAGGTGTGAGGTCACAGATATGTGAGTAGAATGTTCTTATCTGAGCATTCTAATGCTGATGTCACAGTCACTGCTGGTGATTGAAAGCAGTGGAGTTCTAGAACACTGAGTCAGATAATTTAAAAAACTTCAAAGGGATAAATGGGGGTTCCCGTCAACTGACTGTTACACACACGCGCGCACACACACATACACGCACACACACACATCTGATGAGGGCACAGAGGGCGAGCTCTTGGTACCTGAAAGTCCACCAT
>CM045893.1:5390000-5430000 GCA_025169545.1 Anguilla japonica | reverse complement strand
CGAACCCTATTACAGCCCAGATTAAAGTCTCCATCGGCAGCGCCGGCCCGCTCGTTAGCCAGCCGCTTGTTTTGGGCGCTGTTTGCACCCTCGCTCTGGTTCCGCCCTACACCCCTCCTCCCCCCCCCCCCCCCCCCCCGTCCCCCGTCCCCCCGAGGCCACCCGCTCCTGCCGTCCCCTCATGTGTAATAAATGAGTCTGTCTGAGCATCCAAACTCTGCCGATTCACCCTCATTTCATCAGCCCCTTGTCCTGCCCCGGCACTAATACCCCTCTCTTATACCCCTCTCTTACGCCCAGAGCACTGAGAGCCTCCATCTGTGTGTGGGTCCGTGCATGTGTGTCAGTGCATGCACGGGTGCATCTGCGTGTGTGTGCACAGGTGTTTGTGCGTACGTCTATGCGTGTGTGTGTGTGTGTGTGTGTGTGTGTGTCTGTGTGTGCGTGTGTGTGCGTTCTCGTGTGTGTCTGTGCACTCTAGCGTGCGTGTGTGTGCTCCAGGTGCTGTGTGAGTTTGCTTACTGCACACATTGTGCTAACGCGCAGGTGGAGCCACCTGAGTAAATGAGGCCCCGCAGGTACAGGTGTGAGAAGTGCAGGCTAGCACTCGCGCAGAGCTAATTCATTAATTAAGCTAAGAGCATCCCAGCGCTCACAGGCTGCGTCGGCTACAATTACAGCTAGTCTAGCTGCACGCTAATCCATTAATTAAGCTAATAGCATCCCAGCGCACACACGCTGCGTCGGCTACAATTACGGCTAGCCTAGCCACACGCTAATCCATTAATTAAGCTAATAGCATCCCAGCTCACACGCTGCGTTGGCTACAATTACGGCTAGCCTAGCCACACGCTAATCCATTAATTAAGCTAATAGCATCCCAGCGCACACAGAGGCTGCGTCGGCTACAATTACGGCTAGCCTAGCCACACGCTTATCCATTAATTAAGCTAATAGCATCCCAGTGCACACAGAGGCTGTGTCGGCTACAATTAAGGCTAGCCTAGCCGCAGGCTAATTCATTAATTAAGCTAATAGCATCCCAGCACACACAGAGGCTGCGTCGGCTACAATTACGGCTAGCCTAGCCGCACGGGAAGGCCACTGCAAGGGAGGGGGCCGTCGTTCGGGGAGCGTTCGAATGGAACTTCAGCGATGAAGACGGATCAGCTCGTCAACACGAGATGACCTCAGCACGGAGCTCCAGGGGAAAGGCATCATCATCATCATCATCATCAGCAAAGATCAACGCGCTCGGACTGAAGCAAGTGCGCGCTCCAGGACCGCGGTGTCCGAGCGCTCATTCAGGCACAAGGCAAAAACAGGGTGAGCGGCCCGGGCAGACAGGCCGACTACCCACACCTGTACAGGTGTGAGTATGAGATTAGGCTGTACAGGTGTGGGTATGAGATTAGGCTGTACAGGTGTGAGTATGAGATTAGGCTGTACAGGTGTGAGTATGAGATTAGGCTGTACAGGTGTGGGTATGAGATTAGGCTGTACAGGTGTGGTATGAGATTAGGCTGTACAGGTGTGGTATGAGATTAGGCTGTACAGGTGTATGAGATTAGGCTGTACAGGTGTGGTATGAGATTCAGGTGTAGGGCAGTACAGGTGTATGAGATTAGGCTGTGCATGTGTGGGTATGAGATTAGGCTGTACAGGTGTGGGTATGAGATTAGGCTGTACAGGTGTCTGAGATTAGGCTGTATTGGGGCTGTACAGGTGCGGGTATGAGATTCAGGTGTATTAGGGCTGTACAGGTGTATGAGATTAGGCTGTACAGGTGTGGGTCTGAGATTAGGCTGTACAGGTGCGGGTATGAGATTCAGGTGTATTAGGGCTGTACAGGTGTATGAGATTAGGCTGTACAGGTGTGAGTATGAGATTAGGCTGTACAGGTATCTGAGATTAGGCTGTATTGGGGCTGTACAGGTGTGGGTATGGGATTAGGCTGTGCAGGTGTGGGTATGCGATTAGGCTGTACAGGTGTCTGAGATTAGGGCTGTGCAGGTGTGAGTATGAGATTGGGCTGTACAGGTGTGGGTATGAGATTAGGCTGTACAGGTGTGGGTATGAGATTAGGCTGTACATGTGTATGAGATTAGGCTGTATTAGGGCTGTACAGGTGTGAGTATGAGATTGGGCTGTACAGGTGTGGGTATGAGATTAGGCTGTACAGGTGTGGGTATGAGATTAGGCTGTACAGGTGTCTGAGATTAGGCTGTATTGGGGCTGTACAGGTGCGGGTATGAGATTCAGGTGTATTAGGGCTGTACAGGTGTATGAGATTAGGCTGTACAGGTGTGGGTCTGAGATTAGGCTGTACAGGTGCGGGTATGAGATTCAGGTGTATTAGGGCTGTACAGGTGTATGAGATTAGGCTGTACAGGTGTGAGTATGAGATTAGGCTGTACAGGTATCTGAGATTAGGCTGTATTGGGGCTGTACAGGTGTGGGTATGGGATTAGGCTGTGCAGGTGTGGGTATGCGATTAGGCTGTACAGGTGTTTGAGATTAGGGCTGTGCAGGTGTGAGTATGAGATTGGGCTGTACAGGTGTGGGTATGAGATTAGGCTGTACAGGTGTGGGTATGAGATTAGGCTGTACATGTGTATGAGATTAGGCTGTATTAGGGCTGTACAGGTGTGAGTATGAGATTGGGCTGTACAGGTGTGGGTATGAGATCAGGCTGTACAGGTGCGGGTATGAGATTCAGGTGTAGGGCAGTGCAGGTGAGTACCTGGTAAGTGTCCCAGAGGCGGATAGTGCAGCGCAGGGGCAGCTCCCTCATCAGCAGGTTGTTCATCCAGCGGAAGGCGAACTGCAGGTACTCCACCTCGTACCTCTGGAAGTGGCCGTGCACGTCCTCTGTGGGAGAGACAGAGGGCAACTGCTGAACACAGGGGCAAAGGAAGGCTTCCCAGTGTGTGTGTGTGTGTGTCTGTGTGCGTGTGCGTGTATGTGTTGTGTGTGTGTGTGTATGCGTGTGTGTGCGTGTGTGTGCGTGTGTATGCGCAGTTATGTCTGTGGGTCCGTATATGTGCATGTGTTTGAGAGTGTTTCGTGTCTCTGTGCGTGTGTGAATGTGTGTGTGCGTGTGTGTCCATGTGCTGTGTGTGGGTGTGTGTGTGCGTGTATGTGCTGTGTGTGTGTGCATGTGTGTGTGCGTGTGTGTCTATGTGTTGTGTGTGGGTGTGTGTGTGCGTGTATGTGCTGTGTGTGTGTGTGCATGTATGTGTATGTTTGTGTGTGTGTGTGTGTGCATGTATGTGTTTTGTACGTATGTGTATAAGTAGGTGTTGTGTGCGTGTATGTGTTGTGTGTCGAGTGTGTGTGTGTGGGTGTGTAAGTGGCGTGTGGGTGTGTATATGTGAATGTATGTGAGAGTGTTTTGCGTCCGCATGATTGTGCGTGTGTGTCTCTGTGTGAATGTGTGGTAAATGGTAAATGGACTGCATTTATATAGCGCTTTTATCCAAAGCGCTTTACAATTGATGCCTCTCATTTGCCAGAGCAGTTAGGGGTTAGGTGTCTTGCTCAAGGACACTTCAACACGCCCAGGGCGAGGTTTTGAACCGGCAACCCTCCGACTGCCAGACAATCGGTCTTACCTCCTGAGCTATGTCGCCCCAGCTATGTCGCTATGTTCTGTGTGTGTATGAGTGTAAATATAAAAGGTTGCTTCACTTCTTATTTAATGTGAATCAACCTTGTATCCCAGGAGCCCAGCCCAGGGCAACACTTATAACATCCAGCCTCCCCAGATTCACCACAAAATAAAGAGCCGAAGGGAGAGAGGGAATGAGGGAGAGAGGGAGCGAGGGAGTGAGGGAGAGGAGAGAGAGAGAGAGAGAGAGGGAGAGAGGGAGAGAGGGAGCGAGGGAGAGAGAGAGAGAGGGAGAGAGGGAGAGAGAGAGAGAGAGAGAGAGAGAGAGAGAGAGGGAGAGAGAGGGAGAGAGGGAGCGAGGGAGAGAGGGAGCGAGGGGAGAGAGGGGAGGAGAGAGGGAGAGAGGGAGAGAGGGAGAGAGGGAGGGAGAGGGAGAGAGAGGGAGAGAGGGAGCGAGGGAGAGAGAGGAGAGAGGGAGGGAGAGAGAGAGAGAGAGAGAGGAGAGGCTCAGTGCAGCGTCTGCAGTCTCGCACAGTAAATCACATTACAGAGAGCCTTTACCCCGAACCCCAATTAACCTCTTTATCTTCCTCCTCAGACGCCCCGTCTGCAAGCGGCCTGCACCCCGCATCTTAATCACACGCCCGGAGACACAAACAGGGCCCGCCCTCCGCCCCGCCGCCCAATCCGAGCGCACGCTCGCCCTCTCCTCGCGCCCCATTGGTCGCTTCTTAACGGCGGTCACCGAGGGGCCGAGGGGTCTCAAGACCACAGGGACACCCCCGCATTCCGAAAAGGGGGACCTCGCGTCCCAGGTTCGTTCGCACTCCGATAAAAATTTTTTCCGTAAATTAAAAAGTGGACGATCGGAGGGGGGGGCTGGCTTTAATGGGACACAGAAACGTGACGTATCGAGCTCCATCAGGCTGCCTGTGGGGTTTTTTATTTTTTTAAATTTAAAATTTTTTTTTTAAAACAAGTGGCCGCACGCAGAGTCCAAACCGCTACCCTATGCCATTGTTGCCGAGCAACTCAATCGATGAGCGTGTGGAGCCCCGACTCGATACACACACAGACAGGGTCCTCCCTCCCTGCTGCTAAACTTGCAATTTGTGATGCTTTGTAAAAAAAAAAAAGAAATAATAATAAAAAATTTTAAAAATTGTTATTTTATTCGCCACGGCTCCCCCCCGGTGCCGTTCCGCGCCGACTCATGACAACGGCGAGGAAAAAAAACACACACACACAAACGAGCCAAAAATAAATTAGTTTTCCCAAAAAAATTATTTGACACCGAACAGCCTGGGGTTTCCTCCGTTCCGACGGTTTTTCCTCTTCCTCTGTAAACAGACAGCGAGCCGCTTCCTGTTTCCTCTCTCCTCGCCGCTCCCGCTAATCCACTCCTTCTCCGACAGGAAGAAGATGAATTTCAGAGAAAGTGAAATCGGGCCGCCGCCGCCGATGTTGATCGACGTCAGGCTCCGCGGGGACGGGCGACGGAAACGGCGGAAAACGCAGGGGAGCTCATACTGGAGCTACGGGGACCGGCGGGGCCCCAGGGGGACCGGGCCCGGGGCGAGACCGAAGGCACCGGGGGTTTCGCGGGAATCCTTTTCAGAGGAAGAGGATGAAGAGCGCGCAGAGCGGGAACTCGCAGCCAGCGACTCGACTCGCGAGACGAAGCGCCATTACTACCGCCGACGAAGTCATCGGCTCGTCCGCCGACACGTTTTTGGTTTTTTAAAAATGCACACGGCAACCGCAATGCCCTCTGGAGCCTGCGTAGGGCCGGCGTGCAGTTGTCATGGCCGCCACTAGGGGGGGTGCTGCTCCGTTTCCAGGACAGGAAACCCAATGCCTTGGCAGCAGCTCTCTCTCTCTCTCTCTCTCTCTCTCTCTCTCTCTCTCTCTCTCTCTCTCTCCCTCTCACAAACGGCGGGGTCTTCGTAACCCCAGTAACGCACACCGCCCCTCGTCCTCCCTCTTCTTCCTCCGCACCTCCGGTCCAGTCTCCTCTGCTCGAGCCCGACTCCCTCTGTTTCATCTTCAGCTCTCGCTCCATCTCTCTCTCTCCCCCTCGCCCCCCATCACCCGCCCCCCCCCCCCCCCCCATCTCTGACTCGTAGAAAAATCAATTTCCCACCTCCTCCTCCACGCGGGGAGGTCAGGGGGATGTCGGCGGTTGGCGGGCGGGTCTGATTGATGACGCTCAGACATCAACCTCACAACCGCAACACTTTTTTTTTTTACGGGCCCCACCATCAATTACCATTCAACTTATTATTATTACGGCAAAACAATAACAACACGGAGATAATGGCCAGGCGGTAAATCAGGGAACGGGGGGGAAAGCGTCACAGCGCTCCGGGCGGGAGAAACATCTCACATCGGAGAGTTCAGAAGGTTCGTCCTGCGTGTATTTGTGGAGTTTTGGGAGAGGGGGAAAAAAAAAAAAGAGTACAAAGAATCACGTAGTATCTGTTTGGAGACTTCAGGGGGCACAAACGCTGTACATGTGGAGAAATATGTGAGTGTCACAGATCCAGCCAGGAATTGTGAAACTGCTGACTTTCTACCCAAATCCTACCATCAATCCTGCTGACCAGCTCCTCCAGGGCCTTCACTTTGATCTGGATCCCCGGCTGGGCGAAAGTGTAGTTATCCTGGGGAGAGGACGGCAAAAAACACAGTAAGAGATGGAGGACACTCAGGAGAGGACCGCTACACCTTGCTCTCTCTCTCTCTCTCTCTTTCTCCCTCTCTCTCCCTTCCTCTCCCTCCCTCTCTCTCTTCTCTCTCTCTCTCTTTCCTTCTCTCCCTCTCTCTCAATCTCTCTCCCTCTCTCTCTCTCTCCATCTTACGCAGGTTCTGCCTCCTGTCTTCTTTCATTAAACCGACGGCGTTCAGAAAAACTCCCAGCAGCCCCCTGTTCTCCCACTCGAGCTGTGTTTCTCCGATTTGTCCGAAACGGTACCGGCAGGCCTCGGGTGACCAATAAACCTGAGGCGGGGAGGGGGCTGCGCGTCTGGGAGCGTCTCAGCACGAGGTGGGCAAGACTCGACTCGAAAAGAGAGAGAGAGAGAGAGAGAGAGAGAGGGAGAGAGAAGGAGAGCGAGAGGGAGGGAGAGAGAAGGAGACAGAGAGATGGAGAGAGAGAGAAAGGGAGAGAGGGAGAGAGAAGGAAAAAGAGAGAAAGGGAGAGAGGAAGAGAGAAGGAGAAAGAGAGAAAGGGAGAGAGGAGAGAGAGAGAGAGAGAGAGAAAGATAGAGAGAGAGGACTTTAACGAGCGCTCTGCAGAGGCTCACCGTTCCCCCTCCCGAAGCGGAGACCCTAATTAAAGGCCTTTGGTTTTTATTTTAGATATTTTTTTAAAACATTTTTTGGGAAGATGGTTTCCCGGGGACGTTACCGGGCCCAGACAGGCCCTACCGGTGGGAGCCAGGTACAGAGCGGGTAATTTGGAGGGAAAGAGAATTCTGGAGGCGTGGGGGGCACACTTCCTGTCTGTAGGTTCGATCCCTGGGTAGGAACTGTACCCTTGAGCAAGGTGCTTAGCCTGCACTGCTTCAGTATATATCCAGCTGTATGAATGGATGCAGTGTAAATGCTATGTAATAATGTTGTGTAAGTCGCTCTGGGTAAGAGCGTCTGCTAAATGCCTGTAATGGAATGTAATGCACATTGGCTGACTCAAACAAACAGACTGCAACCTGCCCACAGCCCTGCGCTTGCTTAGGAAATCTCTGAACTCTTCAGTCAGATCATTACTAAGACCCCTAAGCCACTTCATATCAAGTCCCCTCTTCCAGGGCGAGCTACAATACAGTACACGGCATCAATTAAAACAAAACACCTGTCCAACAAGGTCTAGAAGACGTCACATTTAAATAAAGAATGTACCGAAACCTTGCGTTAAAATAAGAACGTCAATTCCGAAGCAAGCAATTTAACAACTTTGCATAAAACAAATCCACGGAACATAATACGGGGGACAAAAAAAAATAATGAGCTATTGGGTGAAAAATGAAGAGGAGCCAATAAAGGAAGAAAAGCCATCGCAAGGGCTCGTTAGAGAGACAAGAGTCAAGCAAAGCGAAGGCTTTAAATGAGTCAGAAGATGAGAGAACGGGGGGGGGGGGGGGGGGGGGGGGGGGGACGAGTTTCTGAGCAAAGACAGAGTGTAATATCTCCTGAAGACGTGGCACAGCACTGTGACACCAGACAGCGCTCTCGATGCTGACAGGGAGTTAAATCGTCCGTCGGAGAGGCATGGGGGGGGGATAAAAAAGTAATAAAGTTCAAGTTCAGTGTTCTTAACAAAATGGAGGAGGGAAGAAACAGAAGCCGTCGTCATCACTATCATTAGCATCTGGAGGACGAGGGAGAGAGGAGGTAATGGCACGTCGAAGAGGAGGAAGAGGAGGAGGAGGAGGAGGAGGAGGAGGAGGAGGATGGCATTTAACCAAGCTGTGAGCAAAGGAACAGCTCTCTCAGGGAGCGAATGCCAGGAGCCTGATAAGAGAACTGAGCCACACAGAGAGGAGACGCGGTTAAGAGACATGACAGAGTTATTATGTCCTCAAGAGGTAGTCGGGTATAAAAAGAGAGCGTGGCATAAAAGAGAATTGCATTTGTGAAGATCAGGAGCAACAAATATGTTGTTGTGCAGAAAACCGCTGGAGGTATTGTGAGTACGTGAATATCACCTTAAGTCAGGTGACAGGAGTGAACCAATCAATCGTAGAGAGGAGGACGGGGAGGAGTCTACAGCGAATGTTTAGGATTTGAACAAACGGTGAAGGGGGAGACTAAAACTTAACCTGCTGAAGAGAAGGTGATTTTGGAATATTTTTTTCAGAATTTTAAGTCAGTGTTCTAGAACTCCACTGCTTTCAGTCACCAGCAGTGACTGTGACATCAGCATTAGAATGTTCTAGTAACATGTGTGTGATCTTAAACCTTAAAGCAGAAGTGTCAAACTGAATCCCAAGGGGGCTGCAGTCTCTGCGGGTTTTTGTGGTTTCCTTTCAATCAGCTGCCAATTAAGGCCTTTGAGAACAAAGTGTGTGGATTCCTCAGCCAATCAGAAACACCTGTGTTGAGAACACCCCAAAAACCAGCAGACACCGTGCCCCGACAGGACTGGAGTTTGACACCTGTGCCTGAAAAGGGATGAAGGAGGGATGAAGGAGGGATGAAATCGGGGCTCAGGAAGGTCAGGATCGATCTGGGAAGGTGTGAGATCTGAGAGAGGAAGGTGTGAATGGGAAGCAGGAAGAGACAGAAAACTCCAGAGCACAGGAGAACACGGACGGACGGACGGGGGGGGGGGGGGGGGGGGGGGGGGGGCGGGGGGGGGGGGGGGGGGCAGATTCGGCAGACGGGCAGCAGTCACACCTGTATCCCGTCCAGCAGCTTGCTCATGCACCAGAAGCTGTCCGCCTCGATGTTCCTCTGGGACTCCAGAGGAAGGCCGGCCATCTCAAAGTTCTCCACGTCCTCCTCTGGAGAGACAACACAGCACAACACAACAGCGTCAGTCCACATTCAAATCCCTCACCACAAGGCCACAGGTTCAGGAACACACTCGTCTGCCCTAGATAGGATTGAGAGTGGAGGTGGCTTTGGTGTAACTAATCTAATGTGTGTTTGTGTTTGTTCTGTGTGTGTGTGTGTGTGAGTGTGAGAGAGAGAGTGAGAGTGAATGTGTGTGTGCATGTGAGTGTGTGTGTGCGTGTGTGTGTGAGAGTGAGTATGTGTTTGCGCGTGTGAGAGAGAGAGAGACAGAGAGAGACAGAGAGTGAGTGAGTGAGTGAGTGAGTGAGTGAGTGAGTGAGTGAGTGAGTGAGTGAGTGAGTGAGTGTGTGTGTGAGTGAGTGAGTGAGTGAGTGAGTGAGTGTGTGTGTGAGTGAGTGAGTGAGTGAGTGAGTGAGTGTGTGTGTGTGTGCGTCAACAGCAGCAGTGTGAATACGTCCCAGGGCGGTATCAGGCAGTGTGTTTGAGTCTCGGTCCTGGACCCTAATCGCTATTCCCTCCTAGTGCTCTCTCAGCGCCGGACCTGCAACACTGTTAAAGCGCTGAACTGAACCTCATCGATACACAGATATTAGACTGGAGCACTGAGGACTGCCTCCTAACTTTCCAATATTGCACGTGGACAATACTCTAACCCAACCCCTGCTACGCTTACTGGAGCACAAAGACAGAGGAAAGGGAGAGAGAGAAACAAAGGGATGAACTTATAAAGAGGAAAAAAGAGGACTGAGGAAAACGGGAGCAGGGAGAGAAGGAAGGAAAGTACCGAAAGATGTGGGAACGAGGAACAGAGGATAGTCTGAGGACGATCTAGAAGATGGTGGGCGGGGTTTCGGTTTTCTTTGGATAGGATAGGCCTCGTGTTTACTTTGAGGCTGTTTAGAGTGCGACACCATGTTAAATCCATCGACAAGATGACATCAAAACACTTTGCCAGTGAGACGCTGGCTGAATTAAGATTTGAAAGAGGGAGAGAAGGTAAGGTTCTGGCCTTTTTAAATCTCCTGTGACATCCAGCTTCAGACAGACAGATGGAAGGACCTGAACTAAGAGAGTGTGTGTGTGTGTGTGTGTGAGCGAATGAGTATGTGTGTGTATGCTTGTGCATGTGTGCATGCCTGTGCATGTGTGTGTGTGTGTATGCGCGCGAGTGAGTGTGTGTGCGTGTGTGTGTGTGTGTTTGTGTGTGCGTGTGAGTGAGTGTGTGCGTGTGCGTGTGTGTGTGTGTGCGTGAGTGTGTGCGTGTGTGTGTGTGTGTGTGTGTGTGTGTGTGTGTATGCTTGTGCACACACACACACAAGCTCAGCCAATGTCTGCACGCGTGCAAAACCAACAGCCCAAATAAACACGCAGAAGCTGCTCTCTCCACCGCACACCAGGTCTGGGTTTAGACTGAGGCGGGTCGACTCGAGCATCACGCCCCCCGTTCACGGGGAGCACGTCTGCCGAAGGGACGGAAACGACACGCTCCCGTTTCTTCTGCCGAATTCACACCCTGAGATCGTTTCCGTTCGCTCAGAGAGAGAGAGAACCGGATAAACAGAGAGAAGGATAAAAAATAACTATATATCTCAGCGCCGATGCTTACGCGATCACGGCTCACATCAGGTTTGGAGCGTCAATATAACCGCAAACCGTGAGCGTCAAATTAACAGCCTACAGGGGAAAAAAAAAAAAAAAACAAAAGAGCGGACCCACAATGCACCGCGGCTTTGTAATAGCGCTGTGGTGGCAGTTAGGGAGCGTAGTTCTCCCCCTTGCTGCGAGCTACCCGGCTTAGCGCCATACAATCAACGTCACTAACAAATGTTTATGCTAAAATAACTGCACAGACGAGCAGCGCCTCTCCGGCAGTTTCCCACAATTCGAGGTCTTCGGGGAACAAACAGAAACTGTAACTTTTCCCTGGTATTACGCTGGATACGGACGTCTTACTGACACTGTGCAGCCATAACGTGAAGATTATTGACCTCAATGCAAATCTTTATGGCTTAGCGTGTGACTCTGAAGCAGAATATAAAGAAATGTGTTTTTCATTAGAGAGGGTGCATGGCTTTTCATACAGGAGCTACTGCGGTGATGTATAAGGGTAATTGAGCTGCGTTCGCTAAATCCTCGTGCTCGGCAATCAAAAGATACCTTCAGCAGGCCTACCATCAACAAATCGTAACAGGGCACTTGTGTTACACCTCTGTTATATTTCCAGGCCAAGTTCTGATTTGATAGCATTAATAAATATTTGACGACGCCATTAAAAGATGGCGGCTATCAAAAATGGCAATTCAGTGAAATTACTCTCGTTGCTTTCGAACCGTAGAATATTTAACGATGGTAAAACGTGGGGCTTTGCTCCCTGGTATGTCCTCCACGCCTCAGTCAAAGGCTACAGCACTGAGTAGATTAGGCAGTGGACTGAGCACACTGTGCATCTCCTCCCAAAACTGCTGGCAGTGTCACCCTGGAAAACTCGGGGGGGGGGGGGGGGGGGGGGGGGGGGGGGGGGGAGCTGACACAAAAACAGCCGTTTCTCTAAAATGGCAAAACGCATCTGCGTGCAAATACTATTAAAATAAAAAACTGGACATCTTTTTTTTTTGGTCGCAAATCCAGACACCTAAATTATATAGCCAAAAGCACAAATTTCAGCGCACTAGATTACCGTTATATCTGCGACTGCTATACTGCGGTATTATCAGTGATATTTACAATCAGCGGTGATTCTTCCAGCATCTGAAATAATATCACAGAAGGAGACAGCAGGACTCCGGATTCGGTTGTTGGGGGGGGCAATGCTGTTTTTATGTCTGTCTCTGCAGTCCAGGCAGGGTAAATGAGGTGACAGGAGCAGGGGGGGGGGGGGGCTCTCTGTGGCTCTCTTAAAAAGCGGATCGGAACTGGAGCCGGACTTGTTGATATCCATCTGAACACTGGGAAGCACGGTCTGCCCGGCCCCCCCTAAACCCCCTGCCCCCCCCCCCCCCCCCCCCCCCCAACCCCCCACCCCCTCAGCCTCTCTTCATCACACCACTATCTGATATCCAACAGGCTGTGCGGCCAATAGCCCTGCTCTCCCAGGACAGCTGTCCCCCCCCCCCCCCCCCCCAACCCCCCCCCCCCGACACCAGACCCTTTGAGACACGCCGGACCCCCCCGAGACAGGAGCCGGGTGGAGGGCGGGCTCGCACCCTGGCACCGCGAACACGCCGGGCCTCGCCGGAAGGCCCGCGCGTCGCCCACACCGATCGCCCGCCCGCCCGTCCCTCCTCCAGGAGCGAGAGAGACACCGCCGCCGCCACCGCCCCTGCATCCTGGGCTAGGCCTGCCCGCGCACTGGCACTGTGGTGGTCCTATAGACAGCGCATCCGTATGAACACATAGAGCACGATGCAGCTGCACATAATGGCAGCATGCGGGAAAAACCCGCCCGTTTAGCGCCTCGTTAGCCTCCAACGGCGTGTGCTGGGTACTAACGGTACCACAGCATGGAGGCTTTTCACTAATAACACACTGAATGCAGCGCCTCGTTTTCCAGGGTTCTGGACAAACAAGGAATCTAACATGGTAAGATACACCAGATCAAACCACGTTCTATGTAACATACAAGTTATATGTTCATATATTTTAAACCAGACTAGATTTTAGATAGATATAGCCCTGTGGAACATGCGCTGAAGATGTGTGTTGTTATCAGGGAGTAAAGAATAAGCTTTCACACCAACAGCTATTTTCACTGGCTTTAAAAAAAAAAAAAAAGCAGTATTACTTCCCAAAATAGCCGATGTTGTTCAAACTCTCTCCCTCTCCCCCCCCCCCCTGTTTTTTTACGGGGCATTCCACCCCACAGTCAGGTGCAAATCCATCTGCGGATCCACAGGACCCACCGCTAAGACACGCGTGCTTTTATAAAATCACAGTACAGCAATCACAGGTAACACACAGAGTGTGACAGTAACACACACGGAAAGTGACAGGTAACACTCGAAGAGTGACATAACACTAAATTTGACCTGTATGACAGGTCAAATGTCAGACTGGGAGATGTGTGGGCATGTAATATTGTACAAGAATTTTTTTTTCTGTGTTATCTGAACAAATGCCATCCATATTGCCCCCCCCCCCCCCCCTCCCCTCCCCCAAAGAGAGCACCCAGGCAGCTGAGAGCTCTGTCTAAAGTGAGCTTCGTAAGCCGCGTAGCTAATCCTACAGAGAAGAGCATCAGGTCCAACTGCACTCAAGGGGGGCCTTAAAAAGAGCAAAACCGAAGAAAAAACCAAAGAAGAAGAAAAAAAAAAAAACCAAAGAAGAAGAAAAAAATCCAAAGAAAAAAAAAAAAAACACTCCTGTCAATGGGGTGCCCTTATCTCCCTCTTCTATGGATATGAGCCAGACAACATCTGGTACAAAAGACCATCAAAAGGGGCTTCACTGGGGAGGTAGACAAAGAGAGATTAAGCGAAGGAGGAGGGAAGAACACACAGTCCTTTTTTTCCTCACTCACACAAATGACCAAAAACATGCTGTAGGTTGTTGACTACAAAAGGATGGCTTCACCCCCTAACCCCTTCACCCCAGAGACTTGCATTATGCAGCTTGATGGTCTGCCAGCATCCGTTTTCCAGGCGCTAGGCAAGTGGTACAGACCCCCCATTTCTCCACTCTCCTAAATGGCTCTGGATTACAGCGCGTGACTGAATGCTAAGTGGCGTTCAGGCACGTGCAAACGCAAACAGAAGCATTTAGGTTGTTTTTTTTTTTTTTTTTTTTAACCACACGGTCTGTCAGCACCTTCCAGAAAGCTCCATCTTGAAGGGCAGCATCATTTCTACGGCGTCCTTCAGAGGCAACCAGGAACAAAAAGAACAGAAACGAAACAATGCGTTTCGGGCCGACTGCTCGAATTAACTTCGACGCACAAGGTTATTTAAATAAACCCCGGTCCGGCTGGAGGACTAGGGAGCCACAGACAGCGTCTGACCCCCCAGAGCGGTAAAACAAAATGGCGGTTTATAAAGGTGAAGTTATGGCCGCCCGTTTTATTTCTGAAACGAACTGTAGCTCAGCGGGAGGTGCGAGCGCCGGACACGGGGACGTGCGTACGTCGCCGCGGTTACGGAGGATTGGGGGGATTTACAGAGCCGCCGCCGGAAGCCGTTGCGCCGCCGCGAAGCTAACGGCCCGACGCTCTCGGGCCGACGCGCCGCTCGTAACCGGGGCGACCAGGACTTCCTCACGGCGGAACTGCATGCGCCGCGCGCAAACGGGGGCGACCCCTCGTCTGGCGTCGGCACGGCGATGGAGGTGTGGCGAGATTCGAAAGGCGCCTCACTGAAGGAGCCGAATCGTCGGTAGGGCTGGCAGGTGGCAGTTGCAGTTGGCGGTTGGCGGTTGGCAGTTGGCGGTGGGCGGTGGAGAGCGTTCGTACTCAAGGGCAGGTTTAGCTGCATTAGCCGGCGAGCTTGCTAACGGGCATACTCTGTGTGGCAGGGCTACACGGGGGTGAGAGAGGGGGAGAGAGGCAGGAATAATGTAGCCGAGGGGCTACAGAGCACTTGATCACAGTCAAATAAACTAATAGATTAAAATGTAATTAAATCAGGAAGCCACGCTGGAGGGGGCAGTGCCAGGAGGGCTAGGTGGTAATGTACAGAGGAACAGGGCAGAGTCAGGTACTGAGAAGAGGGCAGCCATCTTTGCAAGAGAGCATACAGAGAAAAGAGGAAGGGAAAACGCAGACAGCTTGCACTACTCGTTTTTTAAAAAAAAAGGAAATGGCAGGGTAAAATGGCACCCTGCTCGATCAGAAGCCTGAGCCATTTCCTGCCTCTCCCGTGCGCGTAAATAAACAAACACGCAGCGCGGAAGCTTCTGGAGGCCAGCGCTACGCCCTGCGTCTCTTCAGAGCGCCATGTTCAGATTAGGAGCATCGTTCACGGGCATCGATTGGCTCCTCAGGCCCGAGGCTCCGCCCTCACTCGGCTCTGTAAACAGCTAAATCCCCCACATCAATGGAGCGGGTTGCACTGGAGCTACTGACCAACGGGGGGGGGGGCATATGAGCAAAATATAAACCATCCCAAAAAAGAAGGTGAACTTAGGCATCAGAGTGAAGAATATACTTTTCAATAACAAGCTCCAGGGGAGAGTAGAGAAAAAGCAGAGGGGGAAAGGGGGACAGAGAGAAAGAGAGACACATAATATTCACTCATGCACACAACACACAGATAGTCAGACACACACACACACACACCTAACATCACTTACTCATATTTTTGTATATATTTTTATATTTTTTGTATAACGGATTAATTGTATATAGTTGTATGTTATAACCACTGCTTTGGCAACACAAGTGCCTATATTTGTCATGCCAATAAAGCACTTTGAAATTGAATTGAGAGACAGGGAAATAAATACAGAGAAGAGAGAACAAAAGTGTGAGAGAAACAAATAGAAAGAAAGAGAAAGAGAAGAAAGAGAAGAGATGGACAGAGAGTAGGAGAAAGGGAGAGAGAAAGAAAAAGAGCAGGAGAAGAGAGAGAGAGAGAGAGAGGAGAGAGAGAGAGATAGCAGGAGAGAGGAGAGAGAGAGAGAGAGAGAGAGAGAGGGAGGGAGGGGGAGAGAGAGAGAGAGAGAGCATTGATTGAGCTGCAGGGGTAATGGGACGCTGCCTCTCTCTGTTAACGGGTGACATTGCTGGGATGTCACAGATGGGAAAGGATCAATGGACAGCCTCTATTCTCCCCTAATCCTTAACTACCTCTCAGTAATTAACCTTCAGAGGAGACAACAGGAAATAAATAAATAATAAGGCCGAGGAGGAGGCCTAGCGTGTGGAGAAACAGCGATGGAGGAAGTGCATCACCGCCACCACTGCACTGCTGCTGCAGCTGCAGAAATCTGCAGTACCCACAGACTCCACTCAGACAAACCGGAGGTCCGTTTCCCACAATCCTCGGTTAGCGCGGTTAAGGATTGTGGGGACTTTGAGCCGAAATGAGTCACAGCGCCGCTTTGACAGACGCTGCCGGCCACACGAGCGTAAACAGTCACGACACGTCCCCCCAGAGAACCCCGTCGACAGTTTAAGAGAGGACTTTCACTTTCACATGGGGGGGGGGGGGGGGGGGTGATCGGAAAAACTACAAAAATGGAAAGCTGAACTGATCGACACCCCATGGACGGGCTAGAGAAATGTAGACGAGGGGACGACGCAGGGAAGCACGGCGCTGATTGGTGCGTTCCGTCGGGAGAAGACTTACCCACAAACTCGGAGAGGAAGACCACAAAGAAGGGGGTGACCAGATCGTTGATGCCCTGGACGTAGCCGCTGGCAGGGTGGCGGATGGCCCAGATGAACAGGATTCTTTCAAACACCTGAAAACACACACACACACACACACACACACAGGCACACACACACAGACACACACACACACACACACACACACACACACACAACACACACACACAGACACACACAGATGAGGATGGACACTGATCATATCGGTAAATACATACATCTAGACAAATGTTCCCTGATGTTACCAGCACCGCATTCTACATTCCTACCAATAGGGGGAGACAATGAGCAGGACAGACCCAGACCACAGAAAACTGCCATTGAGACATTAATTTGTGCAGCCTCTGTCTTAGTCTGCCCCCTAAATTCTTTCATTTTATTTATTTTTTTTTTTTTTTGCTTGAAATTCTCATTGTGAGCAGAATATAATGCTGAGAACTCATTTTATTTCGTCTGAAACGTTTGAAGCAGATCTGAAAATGAGATGATGGGGAGATTTCCAAGGGCTGCTCCCTGAACTCATAAAAAAGTAATTTCATCTCAGGCTTGTCTTTCTAACGAACTGAAATATGGCGAGGTTCACGCTGGCACAGCACGCGACCTGCAATAGTGAACAAAATGCAGCCGTACATTTTCATTCAGCAAATGAAAACAGACAACAGAACGTTTTCTAGGAACACACCACCTTGGGGAAAAAGCAGTCTCTCGTGGCCTGTGGATGCTTCCTTGCACACGGGTGTGATGATTATGCAAATGAAATTCAACGTCAACTGGTAAACCAGGTTTCGCCTCGGGGTCCTCAAAATACATACCAAAGAGTCAGACTACCTACATTTCTGTTACCGCCTTCCACACGTTTGCGAGAACATATTAATGAATACGTCTCAACGACACTGTAAATGTATCAAATTCATCATGTGCGTGTGCGATAAATAACAACAAGCAAACTGTCAAAGCCCTGTGAGAAATGAATGAACAGGAAGCAGCAGAATGCTATGCAGACACTGAGGTGTACAGTATCTGCTGCAGCAGCTGCAGCTGCAGCCCTGTCTGAGGCGTACAGTATCTGCTGCAGCAGCTGCAGCCCTGTCTCAGGTGTACAGTATCTGCTGCAGCAGCTGCAGCTGCAGCCCTGTCTCAGGTGTACAGTATCTGCTGCAGCAGCTGCAGCTGCAGCCCTGTCTCAGGTGTACAGTATCTGCTGCAGCAGCTGCAGCTGCAGCTCGGTCTGAGGCCTACAGTATCTGCTGCAGCAGGTGCAGCTGCAGCCCTGTCTGATGCGTACAGTATCTGCTGCAGCAGCTGCAGCTCGGTCTGAGGTGTACAGTATCTGCTACAGCAGCTGCAGCTCTGTCTGAGGCCTACAGAATCTGCTGCAGCAGCTGCAGCCCTGTCTGTCTGAGGTGTACAGTATCTGTTGCAGCAGCTGCAGCTGCAGCCCTGTCTCAGGCCTACAGTATCTGCTGCAGCAGCTGCAGCTGCAGCTCTGTCTGAGGTGTACAGTATCTGCTGCAGCAGCTGCAGCTGCAGCCCTGTCTGATGCGTACAGTATCTGCTGCAGCAGCTGCAGCTGCAGCCCTGTCTCAGGCCTACAGTATCTGCTGCAGCAGCTGCAGCCCTGTTTGATGCGTACAGTATCTGCTGCAGCAGCTGCAGCTGCAGTCCTGTCTCAGGCCTACAGTATCTGCTGCAGCAGCTGCAGCTGCAGCCCTGTCTGAGGTGTACAGTATCTGCTGCAGCAGCTGCAGCCCTGTCTCAGGCCTACAGTATCTGCTGCAGCAGCTGCAGCTGCAGCCCTCTGTCTGTCTGAGGCCTGCAGTATCTGCTGCAGCAGCTGCAGCCCTGTCTGAGGTGTACAGTATCTGTTGCAGCAGCTGCAGCTGCAGCCCTGTCTCAGGCCTACAGTATCTGCTGCAGCAGCTGCAGCCCTGTCTGAGGTGTACAGTATCTGTTGCAGCAGCTGCAGCTGCAGCCCTGTCTCAGGCCTACAGTATCTGCTGCAGCAGCTGCAGCTGCAGCCCTGTCTGAGGTGTAAAGTATCTGCTGCAGCAGCTGCAGCCATGTCTGAGGTGTACAGTATCTGCTGCAGCAGCTGCAGCCCTGTCTCAGGTGTACTGTATCTGCTGTAGCAGCTGTGTGTCTGCGCACGGTAGACACTGGGAATACGAACACTCCCCCCGGCGATAAACCGGCCGCCAAGCAGCCCAGGGGGCCATCTTGGGGAGGATCCAAGAAGCAGGAAGACAGAGGCGAGAGATGAGAGGATTTGGGAGGGGAGGGGGCGGGGGATGGGGAGGCGGGGAGCAGAAGGGAAAGCCCCATCTCCTCCCCCATCCCCAGGGGGGTTGGGGGGGGGTGGAGGAGGGGGGGGGCACGTAGATGCCGCTGCACGCTCCCCCTAAAACTCCTCACTCCACAGCTGCAGGTTGAAGCCGGTTTAGGGGGCGGAGCCGCGGAATCTTCCGGAACACGATAAAGACCGTTTCCCTGACGGTGCGCCACGGCACCGTCGGCAAGGTCGCCGTGTCGCCGCTGATAAACCCCGGCTCCCGGCTCGCTCTCCCGCGCCGTGCTTCCCCTCGCGCTCCGCGTCGCGCCGACTGAGAATAAAACACGCACCGGGCGCTCCAGCCCACGCGAAAACACCGAGACCAGGCCCGGACCAGGCCCGGACCAGGCCCAGACCAGGCCCAGACCAGGCCCGGACCAGGCCCGGACCAGCCACAAAGAGTCCCTCTGAGAGGCCAGGTCCTGTTTACCTTCACCTTTACTTAACCAGACGGCTCAGCCACAGCCTGAGGAATCCAAGTCCGTGGGGAATTCAAGGACCGTGTGGCCAATCAGATACAGTGGGACACGGCCAATCAGAGCCAGACGCACAGCCGGTTTTTTGATGGGAACATCAGGAATAACACCCCTACTCTTTTGAAAAGTGACCCCGGTGTAATACGGCATCTTCTACAGCACAAGAGCCCCATCAGTCTGCTGAGTCATAGGATTTCTGTTCGGTCCAGAGGGAAGAGTGCCCCCTACTGGCCGACAAACACCTATCCCAGGAGCAACTTAGCTTACCCAGGACCAGAGGCTCATTCCAATCGCTAATTTTATCAGTCCTCGTCTCCTCTGTCCTTGACTGGCATGGAAATCAAAGTCAGCCATCTTCAAGGACATTCAAACGTGTTAATTCCTCCTTGAAGGAGCTCATAGCTGCCCCTTCTGTCTGGACTTCATCACGGTCTCCCCAGCAGATTTACGGGGCTTTGCATAAAAAGCACAGCGTCACTGTCCATAACCACAGGCCCCCACCCCCGCCCGCACCTCCCGCACCCGCAGCCGAACCTCTCGCGCTCGCCGCTGCCCCACATCGATTCCCGCCGCTGCCGCCGCGCTCTGCCGAGGCCGCCGTCCGGGTGCGAGACTGTCCTGCCCGCCTCTCCCGGGCATTTTAAATCTCTGGAGACGGCTGCGCAGCCCGACGGGCACGTGCAGACAACGAGGGTATCGCCACCTCAGACACACTAACGACCGCATTTAACTGTTTAAGACGCAATTAGAGTAATTAAGGCGTGATTAGAATGTTCTTAATCACCGCTGGTGACTGAAACCAATGACGTTCTAGAACACTGACTCAGAATTTTGAAAAGACATTCCAAAAAAAAACTGACTCTTCAAAGGGTTAAGTTTGATATAATTCTCGAAGTTGAAGTTAAATTGAATAATCTGATTCTTGCATGTTCTCCTCCTTCATTAGAAAAAAAAAAGAAAGATAAAAGGAGAAGCGTGGTGGTGAACAGCGATGGGGAGAATTCCAAATGTCTAGTCTGGTGCCCTTTGACCCCCTGGTGTCCGTGCTCCCCTGTTAAACGGCCGAGGGAGGCGTTTGACACTGCATGAGTGCCCCCTGCTGGACAGCACGCTGCACAACACACACAAAACAGCACAAATCCCCTCTTACTGCAGACACCAGGGCTTTACTGATGCCACTCATTAACCCTTCGGAAGAGTAGGTCTTTTTGGGAATGTTTTTTTTTCTTCCCCCTACAGTTCTAAGTCAGTGTTCTAGAACACCACTGCTTCCAGTTGCCAGCAGTGACTGTGACAGCTAAGAACATTATAATGGCATATTTGTGATCTCACATTACATTACATTACATTCATTTGGCATTTATAGCCAAGAACACAGTTCACACAGTGAACACTATTTTGTGATCTCACACCTTACGGCTTGTCTAATACATACATGCACACAGATAAAGGACTGTGAGGAATAATAAATCCAGCTACAGCTTCCACCCTGAAAATCAGGAAGGTGGGGTCCGTCACAGCTTGTCAACAGACGCTACCTAGAAGCAGAGCATTCTGTGGATCTCAACAGCCTCCCCCCCCCCCCCCCCCCCCCCCACGCCCCCGAATACAAAAAACCCCGCAAGGCCAGACAGGCAGAGGAACAGAACTCCTTCCACTTACACCGTGAGATTACCATCCCGCACCCTCCTAACCCTCTAACCGTGCCGCCCAGTCTGCCACACAGCACTTCAGCACACTTTAACTGCCAGTCATTTCGAAAAGGAGCAGAGAGAAATGCAACGAAACGCAGCGAGGAGAGCTAGAGGAACAAGAGGGAGGGAGGGAGGGAGGTCGCCCCCTCTCTCGCTCTCCTTCTCCCCCTTTCTGCCCTCTCCTTTTCTACTCTCTCCCTTCTTTTCTGGTCTCTCACTCTCATTTTCTGCCCTCTCTCTCCACCTCTTTTTCTTCTCGTTCTCCTTTTCTCTCCCTCTCCTTTTCTGCTCTGTCTCTCTCTCTCCTTGTCAGCTCTCACTCTCTCTTTTTTATGTTTTTTGTTTCTGTTTTGTCAGTCTTATACTTTTCTTTCTTTTTTGTGTAAATAGTGGGAATTTGGAGGATATATTTTTCTTTTTATTATTAATAAAGAGAACTTTATTAATAATAAAAAAGTTTTTAAAAAGTCTCTCTCTCTCTCCTTGTAAACATGCAGCGAATAGGAGACATTCTCACATCACCTCCTACATATGACACTGCTGAACACTGTCTGTATGTTAAAGGCCTGGACCCCCCCACCCCTGCTGCCCGCACATCCTGGAGGGGGGGGAGGTGGAGGGGGGAGGGGGGAAGTTACAGCACTCACCTCCTGCACCAGGGGCTGCTGGAACAGGGGGATCAGAGGGTTCGTCCGGGGAATGTCGATGTGGATCTGGGGGGGAACGGTGAAGAAAAAAAAAAACGTGTCAAAACTTCACGGTCCCCAAACACAATCAATTACAGGAAGAAATAAATGAATAAAACATGAACCAAACCAACACGTATTCCAGAAGGCCCCGCAGGCATAAAGGTGATGATCGATCAGCTAAAGAAAACACACTAATGAGATATGAAACCCAGCACACACAGAGAGACCCCCCCCCCCCATTACAGCTCCTGACCCCACTGTTGTGTCACGTTTGGCAAATAACCCCGAAACCCGGGCTCTAATTTGCAAGTAGAGGGCCTCATCAACCTTTGACCTTTCCACTGTAATGCCCTCTACACCACTTCCACAGGACTGAGGAAGAGGAGGGGGTGGAGTCATGTTGGCCAAACAGGGAGGAAGGGTGCACAGAGGGTATCAGAGGACACGCACACCCCCACCCCTCTAAGTGGAGTACCAGGAGGGGGAGGGATGGGGGGGGGGGGGGGGGGTTATAGGGCATTAGTGAGCTGCCCCAGACTCAGAGGGGCCACTGTGATGGAGCTCAATGGCCACATAAATACACAAGATGACCCCTCAGCCTGATTTACTACACACACACACACACACACACAGACAGACGCACACACGGACGCACACACACACACACACACACACACACACACACACACACACACGGACGCACACACACACACACACGGACGCACACAGACACACATACACACACAGACACACACACATGCGGACGCACACGCGGACGCACACAGACACACATACACACACAGACACACACACACACGGACGCACACACACACATACACACACGCAGACGCACACACACACATGCGGACGCACACGCGGACGCACACGTACACACACACGCGGACGCACACGTACACACACACACACACACACACACAAACACACGCGGACGACGCACACACACATACACAGCAAGATATAGAGACAAAGCAAGAAACAGAGAATGGGAGAGAGACAGGGAAAGAGAATGAGTGAGAGAGAGAGTGAGACAGAGACAGTGAGAGAAAGGGAGAGACAGAAGACAGGGAAAGAGAAAGAAAAAGCGCAAGATATAGGGAGAGAGAGACGGAGAGCACAAAGGAAAGACGGAAGGCGGGGAGAGAGAGGGGAAGAAGGTAAACGCGGTGGATATCGAACACGAGTCCTACACCATTAGTTGAGTTTTATAGCCTGTAAGCGTATCGATTTTGGCCCTGGCTCATTAATGCCCTGCTGTACAGGAAGGGAGGGGGGAATCTTTCCTCTTTCGTTAGCCGTTATTTCTCAGCCGCACGCACGAAGCAGCCGGTGTGCGTTAGCGCCGAAGCCGCGGGCCGTTTATTCATATTCTATTAGCGCCGCCGTCCGCGCCGCGGGGGGGGGGGGGGGGGGGAGCGCGTCCGTCTGCCCGACCAACTGCCCGCCGACCCGGTTGCCACGGTTTCAAAGCCGTTTCCCCCGCCGAAGGGAGGCGAGCCCGGGGCCTTCATGTTCAAAAGACGCGGCCCCCGCTATGCGGAGCCCTGCTCCGCGATTCGCCTTCAAAAAAGCCGCCCCCTGGAATATTTACACACAGAGTTCAGCCCCTTCCCAGCCCCTGAATATTTAAGAGCTTACAGAAAAGGCTACTCAAAAAAAAAAAAATAGGATTAATAAATAAAATGGGGGATTTATTTATTTATATACATATGTATATATATTTTTGGCTTGTTGGAGAAAGCAGGTGAGGTGTGTCAAATGAAGCTCCTGTGTGTGGTACGGAATCTTCACAGCTGGGGGCAGGTTGGGGGGTGGGGGGGGCTGGGGATATGGTTTTCTTTTTCATAACAACTTTAAAACAGACAGACTCTCCACAACTGCAGCACCCTCTGACTCCCGGCTTCACACTGGTTTATGTATCTGTTGAGCTTGGTGGACTGAACAGGACGCAGAGCAGGAATCCACACTTCCAGCGGGCGGCTGGTCGGCAGCACCTGCTCCTCGCCGGAGGCTTTTCCGGCAGACGCAGAAGCAGGAAAAGGCAAAGCGTGACAGGGTGGCATCGGCGGGTGTGTGTGGGCGGGTCTTACACACCGCCAGCGGGGAGTGCCATGCACACGCCGGAGAGCTGAGGGGCTTTAATCAGGGCGGGGTGAACACGACCCACGCTGGGACGGCGTGGGGGGGGGGGGGGGTTAGGGGCGGGGTCCTGAGGCGGAGCCAGACGCCACGCCGAAACGACCCACCTGTCAGAGAGACTGACAGGCCCGCCCCCCGGGGGCTGGTGTTTAGGAAAGCTGGCAGAATTAAAGGGCTCTCTGCCCAGAGAATGCCCAGCAGAGCACAGCCCCGTACCACACCACACAGCACCGCCCCACCCCGCACCGTCCCAAAGCTGGGTTTACCTGTCTGAAGGTGAGTGTTAGGGGAGCACTGGGCTGGGTTTACCTGTCTGAAGGTGAGTGTTAGGGGAGCACTGGGCTGGGTTTACCTGTCTGAAGGTGAGGTTAGGTGTGGGCCGGGACCTGTCTGAAGGTTTTGGGAGCACTGGGCTGGGCTTACCTGTCTGAAGGTGTGTGTATGGACCCTGTTTTGGGAGCACTGGGCTGGGCTTACCTGTCTGAAGGTGTGTGTATGGACCCTGTTTTGGGAGCACTGGGCTGGGCTTACCTGTCTGAAGGTGTGTGTGTAGGGGGAGCATGGGCTGGGTTTACCCTGAAGGTGAGTTTAGGGGAGCACTGGGCTGGGTTTACCTGTCTGAAGGTGTGTAGGGGATGGACCTGTCTGTTGTTAGGGGAGCACTGGGCTGGGCTTACCTGTCTGAAGTGTTGTGTATGGGACCCTGTTTTAGGGGGAGCACTGGGCTGGGCTTACCTGTCTGAAAAGTTACCTGTGGTACTGGGCTGGGTTTACCTGTCTGAAGGTGAGTGTTAGGGGAGCACTGGGCTGGGCTTACCTGTCTGTATGTGTCCTTGTGGTTCTCGTCGGTCCTGGAGTGGTAATACTGCTCAATGAAGCCAAAATACTCCTCCCTCTTCCTCTTCAAAACCAAATCCCTCCTCTCCATGTTGGCAGGAAGATAACCCTGTGTGGAAAGACAGAGAGAGAGAGAAAGAGAGAAGAGGCAGAGAGAGGGGAGGAGAGAGAGGAAAAAGAAAGGGATGGAGAGAGGAAAGAGATGAGTAGAAACGGAGGACCACATAGCAATAGGGGGGGACAGAAAGAGAAAGGAAAGAGGAAAGAGAAGGAAAGACAACAGTCAAAGCAGGTTATTATTAGTCTGGGTTAATAAATCACTCCTATAAGCATGTGTGAATGTGCATGCTTGTGTTCACCTGCAGGAGCGCACCGTATGCAGCTAGAGTTTGCAGGTAAAGGGCAAACCTAGATTAGGATGAATAACCTGTTCTTGCCATTATGCATTCTTGTGTGCTTATGTATTTGGCATCCTGTAGCCCTGTCTGCTAACCTGTGCCTGCAAGCACTGGATCCAGCTCACTGCTGCCCCCTGGAGGAGGAAGGGAGCGCTGTCTGCATCAATGTACTGCGTGCTGTAGCTGCTGCACCCAACACACACTCCCATTTCTGAGTCCATGAGCAGCTCAGGAATTTATTTTTTTTTTCACACTGCAATTCACTGAGTCACAGGGTTTAACCTGCTACTGCAGAGTAATCAGAGCCAGAGATGAGATCAAAGTACAGTACAGCTGGCCCTCACACACACATACACACACACACACACACACACACGCACATACACACATACGCACACACACGGACACACACACACACGGACACGCATACACACACACGGACACGCAACACACACACAAGCACTCAAACATGCAGAAACACACACAAACACGCACACACACGCACGCCCACACACACACACGTGTGCACACACACATGCACACACACTTCCTTTAATCTGTGCTCTAATACAGATGAGAGCTCAGACAGATATGTACGTACACAATCACACACACACACGCATATATGCTGAGAGACCAGCAGGGACTGGAGTGGAGTGATAAGAAAAAGCATCACTTTCATTTCCTCTCCCCAATCACTCCTTTCATTCATCTGTTGTTCGGCCGCGCGGTGAGAAATAACAAATTAAGGACTAATAGGTTTGCGTGCAAAAACTCACACAAACAAGCAAACACACACGTGCTAAGTGGGGACCTAGCACAGCTGTCCTCTCCTTCTGTGAAAGATGCTTTTATTCCTCTCTTTCATCTGTCGGCCTCTGGCCCCCGCATCCATTCCTCCTCCTTATGATCATCTCTCTTTCATCTCAATCCCACTCGCTACCCACGTTTATCTCTCGTCGGAAACTCCAACGCGGTTCCCCCGACGCACGGCAAACGGCCAAAGCGCTCGCAGGGAGGCGCACGAGCGGTGGTTTAACTTCCTGAAGCAGGCCTTACTGCACACACACACGCACACGCACGCACATGCACACACACGCACGCGTGCACACACAGACACACACACGCACGCACACACACACTGAAGCAGGCCTTACTGCACACACGCACACGCACACACACACGAACACTGAAGCAGGCCTTACTGCACACACACACACGCGCACGCACGCACGCACGCACGCACGCACGCACGCACGCACGCACGCACGCACACACGCACACACACACACACACACACACACACACGCACGCACACACACACACACACACACACACACACACACACACACGCACGCACACACACACACACACTGAAGCAGGCCTTACTGCACACACACACACACACACACACACACACGCACGCTGAAGCAGGCCTTACTGCACACACACACACACGAGACACGAGCGGCGGTTTAACTTCCTGAAGCCGAACGCCGGCGGAGACGTTTAGATGGCGGCCGCTCGCCCCCGTTCTCCAGCGCGACGTAAACGCCGTTCCTCAGGGGGGAACCGACGCTGCCGCGGCTCTGGCCTCCGCCCAATCACAGCACGGGCAAGAGAGCGATAGCGAGAAATCAAAAGCCAACGGAACCTTAAACGGGATTTTAAAAAACACGGCCGTATGAAGCCGTTTGATAGCTACGTTTCTGAAGTTAAAACGTTCAGTGTTCAGCAGGGACCCAGGTGCTCAGTTCAAATAGAAAAGGCCACGTCCGATCGATCCAATCAGCAAACGTGTAACGGAGAAGAGCCTTCTTTCGCATTTTTTGGCCTTCCTCCGAGTGGAGACCTTGCCTATAAAGAACATCTACAGTTCTTAGCGAGAAAGAAAAAAACCCCAATCACCTATGGAATTTAACAGGCCTTGCCAGCTGCAAATATACTCACTGTCTTCAAGTGCAATTAGCTCTGATGCACAGGAATTCTATTTCCAGGGAGCTCCACAGGCAAGAATTCTAGTTCAACAGAACTCTAATAGAATCTGGATTCTAGAATGTGCGATTCCACTCCTCAGCTCGTCAAAAGATTTCCATTGACCCTGGAGCGGGTGCACCTGTGGACAACTTAATGAATACGGACGGCACTTGTAATAACTGTCTCACACTCAAAAAAAAAAAAACATAAATGTTGGCCTTACATAACCCAGTTCTGTCAGCAGCTTCCATGCAACTGAGTTGGCTAGCATCAAAATTATATTATTTGTTTAATACCAACTCGGTTGAGTTGGTTTAAATGCATATAATTTTCATGCTACTCAACCCAGTTACTTGGAACCTGTTGACGTAACTGGGTTATGTAAGGTCAACATTTGTTTTATTTTTTCTGAAGGTGGAACAGGTGGGTGTGAGCTCATTTTCGGGGTAGAAGCCCATGTAAAACGCTCCCTCTTTCCCCTCTCTTCATGGGTGACAGGAAGAGGAAGGGAGCGAGCACAGGAAGAGGAGCACTGGACCAGCTGCACTTGCAGTGACACCTCCGTTCTTCCAGGCACAAGAGCAGACGTGGGTACTCTGCTGAATACGACCCGGGCACTGAATAAAATATGCCTGTGACGCGCTGGTAATGATGTCCCAGGTCTCCAGGCTGTCTGTTTGTGGATTTCGGGGGGTCTGAGGACACTCAGAGTTACGCCGAGTTAATCCACTCCGCTGCTTCCTGTAAGGTTAGAAAGGTTGCCAGATATGCCAAATGTGGGTTGCCAGATTTGGGTCCGTCGCGAACAACAGACCCATAATCCCCGGCTGTCATGCACAGCTGTGTCAGGGCCGGTGGGGGACTGTGTCCAACACACTGAAGTGAGCGAAGCGGCTAGCTCTCATGGGTTAACGGGCCTGGTCTCAAACCGGCTCCGGAACACCACGATCTGGGCCGGTCGGCAGAAAACCCCCCCGCAATTAGAGGGGAAAGGAGCGGCGAGATGAGACACGTACCGTCGCTTTAAACAGACGGAGGGAAGCCCGGATGAACGTGCGCGTGAACGAATGAAGAGAACAGGTTACGAAGGGAGACAGTTTTAGAGGAAACGGGCTCCTGTCTTCCCCCAGAGAGGAGCATAAGGTCGCAGACACAGAGATAAATATTCAGATGCGCGTTAAAGACAGGCTTGGCTCCGGGCCCGGACGCTCAATTAGCCACAAAGAGAAAAGAGAGAGAGAGAGAGAGAGAGAGAGAGTGAGAGAGAGAGAGAGAGAACGCGCGCAGACAAATTAATAAGAGAGCTACCGCGCAGCTGGGCTTGCAGGGCAAACGCGGTGCCTTCGACGTGTATGCGTGTGCGTGTACATGCAGTACAAGGCCTGTTTCAGAGTGTGTGTGTGTGTGTGCAGTAAGGCCTGTTTCAGAGCGTGTGTGTGTGTGTGTGTGTGTGTGCGTGTACATGCAGTAAGGCCTGTTTCAGAGTGTGTGTGTGTGTGTGTGTGTGCAGTAAGGCCTGTTTCAGAGCGTGTGTGTGTGTGTGTGTGTGCGTGTACATGCAGTAAGGCCTGTTTCAGAGTTTGTGTGTGTGTGTGTGTGTGCATGTACATGCAGTAAGGCCTGTTTCAGAGCGTGTGTGTGTGGGTGTGTGTGTGCGTGTACATGCAGTAAGGCTGTTTCAGAGTGGTGTGTGTGTGTGTGTGTGCGTGTACATGCAGTAAGGCCTGTTTCAGAGTTTTTGTGTGTGTCTGTGTGTGTGTGCAGTAAGGCCTGTTTCAGAGCGTGTGTGTGTGTGTGTGTGTGTGCGTGTACATGCAGTAAGGCCTGTTTCAGAGCGTGTGTGTGTGTGCAGTAAGGCCTGTTTCAGAGTGCGTGTTGTGTGTGTGTGTGTGTGTGTGTGTGCGTGTACATGCAGTAAGGCCTGTTTCAGAGTGTGTGTGTGTGTGTGTGTGTGTGCAGTAAGGCCTGTTTCAGAGCGTGTGTGTGTGTGTGTGTGTGCGTGTACATGCAGTAAGGCCTGTTTCAGAGTTTGTGTGTGTGTGTGTGTGTGCGTGTACATGCAGTAAGGCCTGTTTCAGAGCGTGTGTGTGTGTGTGTGTGTGTGCGTGTACATGCAGTAAGGCCTGTTTCAGAGTGTGTGTGTGTGTGTGTGTGTGTGCGTGTACATGCAGTAAGGCCTGTTTCAGAGTTTGTGTGTGTGTGTGTGTGTGTGCAGTAAGGCCTGTTTCAGAGTTTGTGTGTGTGTGTGTGTGTGTGTGTGTGCGTGTACATGCAGTAAGGCCTGTTTCAGTGTGTGTGTGTGTGTGTGTGTGTGTGCGTGTACATGCAGTAAGGCCTGTTTCAGAGTGTGTGTGTGTGTGTGTGTGCGTGCGTGCGTGTGCAGTAAAGGCTGCTTCTGTGTGTGTGTGTGTGTGTGTGTGTGCGTGTGCAGTAAAGGCTGCTTCTGTGTGTGTGTGTGTGTGTGTGCGTGCGTGCGTGTGCAGTAGAGGCTGCTTCTGTGTGTGTGTGTGTGTGTGTGTGTGTGTGTGTGTGCGTGTGCAGTAAAGGCTGCTTCTGTGTGTGTGTGTGCGCGTTTGAGTGAGTGTGTGTGTGTGTGTGTGTGTGTTGTATATGTGTATTATATGTTGAGAGACAGCAAGACACTCCAAATGCAAATTCCAGTCAAGAAACTCGTCTCTAGATCCTTAGTTAGCTTTCTGGTGCATGAACTAATGATGCTGCGTCCACAGCTGTCCAAGAAACAGCCAGTTGTGCAATTACTTTTCTCCCCTAAAATGAGGGATCTGTGTATGACAAGGGCAGCAATTACTCCAAGGGTCACCCGATATGGAGGTAAATACCCACAAATTGAAGCTGACAGTCTGCACTGTAACCTCATATTCATTGTGTCCTGTCATATCCAATGTGCAGGAGTCCAGATCCAAAACAACAAAACATGTGTCATTGTCATACTCAAGGATTCTCCCCATATAAAATATATAAACGTAAAAAAATATGACAGGTGGAGTGGCAGAAAGATTTAAGATTTTACTAGGAAATATGAGGAGATGTCGCCTGAGGTTAAACCTGTCAGACACTCCCAAAGTTTACAGAGAAGTGCAGGAGCTTTAGCACGGGTTTACACGGCATTACAAACAGACGTGCCGCTGCCAGCTTTCTGAACAAACGCTCTCACGAAGCAGCAGGCAACACTGCGAGCAGGCAGGTTAAGCATCTCGAACCCGGCACCCGGAGTGATCCCCACATTTATAAAGCCGATCCCGCGGTGGAGAGGAGCGGCCTCAGGGGGTAACAGAGTCAGGGGGGCCTCGTGGAATGAAGATGGCCGACAGGTCACTCTGGAAGGGGGGGGGAAAGAGGCTGATTTTGTAAAACCGGCTGCATCTGAAACCTCTGCACTGTGCTGAAAACGCATGAGAACGCTGTGGTCCGAAGGTTGCAGCCAGCACAAAACGTTCTCACCGCGTCGCTGCAACGTAGAGGCACTGAGAAAACACTCCAGGAACACGGGGGAGAACATTTTGTGGAAGCTGGGGTCGCTTTTGCGCTGCACTGTTTTCCATTTGACAGCGGCGACGTTAAAAATAAATGATGTGCTTAAAAACGGGTTCAACTTTAAAAAAAAAAAGAAGAACTATTTTTCGTGATTCAAATTTTGCCAGAAAGAGGAAGTTGGCTCCTGAGCCAGCACGTGCAATAGCCAGGTGGAGGATGGAGATGAGTGAGAGTCTGTCCCCGCTAGTCAAGACTGCACCTCTAATCTCAGTGGTAAGCAGGTGGTGGTGGTGCCCATGGTGCCCAGCCCTAGACTGGCACTGCACATGCCCGCAAACCTGGCTCTTCATATTACACAGCACACTGGCAACGCCTGCACACAGCACACTGGCATTGCCCACACACAGCACACTGGCAACGCCCGCACACAGCACACTGGCATTGCCCACACACAGCACACTGGCATCGCCCGCACACACAACACACTGGCATCGCCCGCACACAGTACCCTGGCATCGCCCACACACAGCACCCCTGGCATCGCCCGCACACAGCTCACTGGCACGCCCACACACAGCACCCCTGGCATCGCCCGCACACAACACCACTGGCATTGTCCGCACACAGCACCACTGGCATCACCTGCACACAGCACCACTGGCACTGCCCGCACACTGGCATCACCCGCACACAGCACACTGGCATGGCCTGCAAACCTGGCTCTTCACATTACACAGCACACTGGCAGCGCTGTGCCAAGCGGGAGGGCATTTCTTTGGGTCAAAGCTATCATCACTGCCTGGCAAAGCGAAGCTGGCCGCGCTCTCAGCAGAGCTATCTCTCTCTCTCTCTGCCTCTCTGCCCCCCTCTCTCTCTCTCTCTCTCTCTCTCTCTCTCTCTCTCTCTCTCTCTCTCTCCTCTCTCTCTCTCTCCCTCTCCTCTGCCCCTCTCTCTCTCTCCCTCTGCCCTCTCTCTCTCTCCTCTCTCTGCCCCTCTCTCTCTCCCTCTGCCCCTCTCTCTCCCTCTCTGCCTCTCTCTCTCTCTCCCTCTCTGCCTCTCTCTCTCTCTCTCTCTCTCCCACGCTCTCTTTCTCTCTCTCTCTGTCCCTGCGGTGGGCAGCGGGAGTGGCACTGATCCCGTGCCAGCGGCGGGTAAGGCCGCACCGCGTCCCTGGCTGGCATCAGCGCTCACGCACCAGCTAAGGACAGAGAGAGAGAGGGGCGTGTCCGCAAGCCCCCCCCCCCCCCCCCCCATCCCGAAACCGCCATCTGTGCGCCGGAGGTTCGAGCGCGGGAAACGGCCCCGAACCGGACAACCCGTCAACAGCAGCGCTGCCACCTCCGGGCTGCGATTGGACGAAATTAATCAGAACACGAGCAAAGCGAACGCGTCGCTCGCTAGCCCGCTAGCTAGCTTGCACCGAGAGCGTAATTACCCAGGCGCTAAGTTCCCAGGGAGCCCGGCGTGTAAGTCTTAATTAACGGCGCAGGAAGCCGCCTTCAGGATGTTTGCCGGCCGCGTCTGAACGTCCGCCGAGACGCTCGGCCTTTTTAAACGGGGCGATGTGCGCGCCAAGTCCAATTTGGGATTCTCAAACGAAAACAAAAAAAGTGCCGCAAAACAATCTTTGCTCCGGTTTATAAGGAGGGGAGAGAGAGAGAGAGAGAGAGAGAGAAGGGCAGAGGGAGAGAGAGAGGGGCAGAGAGGGGGAGAGAGAGATAGAGAGAGAGAGGAATCCGGCAGGGTATCCAAACAGCTGATAAACAAACAGGACGGAGGGATGTTTGGAGGTAATTACTTCGCCCCCAGCTCTGTGAATTCCTCTGGTGATTGTGCCATTGCAAACACAACAGCTCACACACCGCTATTGCGCATTTTGGGAAACGGTATGTTTTGTTTGGTATTGCCGACAGGTATTGGATAAGGCCTATTCGGGCCGGATAAGGCCTCGGTATTCCCATAGTCAGATCAGCCTTGAGCCTCATGCCGAAGACTCGATGCTATTGGCTCATTCGGTCGCCCACTGCCTGACCTCAGGGTTGCCAAAAATCACTCTAAATCCCACCAAAACAAGAGACTCCTGGTGTTGGCTACCTACTGCCTTGCCTGTTGATCCTTCCATAATAAAAGGTGGCGGCTAAGATCTGCATTTTGATTGGTTACCTCGACTGGAAGCCCGTAGGTCGCTATGGGATAGCAGCACGCACTGTAAAGCGCTAGCACGGCTGTTTAGATTTGACGTGCCCGTCCGAGCGCTCACCCTGTGCTCCGCTGCACCGCGCTGCCCTGGGGCTTCCCCACGCAGCGCGGCACGGCGCTAAAGCGCAGCTGTTTATTACCAGCACGAGGCCCTGGGGGGGGGGGGACGGCGCTCACCGAGAGGAGCCTCCAGGTGATGGGGCGCATTTCTCTGGGGATCCCCGACCAACTCAGCTTCCGCAGCTCGTCTGCACAGGAGAGAGCAGAGAGGAAGCAAATCAGTTAGCACAGAGCTAACACGGTTACTCTAACACAGAACTCACACAGTTACTCTAACACAGAGGTCACATAGTTACTCTAACACACAGGACTCACACCCTACTCTAACCCCCCCCCCCCCCTTGACCTGGTTCCCTCACACAGCTAGGTCTAACACACAACCATCTGCTCTAACACAGGGAGTTTTCCTAACACAGAACTGCCACAGTTGCCTTAGGCTTGAACTTCCTGGGGGGGTCTATGCAGAGCTAGGTTGTCTAACAAGCGTACTCTGTGTTAACAGTTACTCTAACACAGAGCTCAACAGTTACTCTAACACAGAAACACAGTTACTCTAACACAAATCACACAGTTGACTCTGCTCACACAGATCTAACACAGACTCACACAGTTACTCTAACACAGAATCACACAGTTACTCTAACACAGAACTCACACAGTTACTCTAACACAGAACTCACACAGTTACTCTAACACAGAGCTCACACAGTTACTCTAACACAGAGCTCACACAGTTACTCTAACACAGAGCTCACACAGTTACTCTAACACAGAACTCACAAAGAAAAATCCAATGAAAAAACCAATGTAAGAACAATGCAACAAAAAAAAAAACAGAAGACAGCAGCTAAAAGCTCAAGACAACCTTAAACTCAATAAAGCACAAAGCAGCACATTAGCAGTAAAAGACAGCTCGCTACTTTAGATCAGAAAGACCTGCAAAAAAAAAAAAAGTAAAAATCTGCACTGGGCTAAAGTCAAAAGCAGAGTGCTAGAGGAATGTTCACTCTGCAATCACAGAGATCAGGTAAAGGTAACGGTGCAGATTCTAATTATCCCACACAGCTGCCAGCGTCTGAGGCGAATAACAGCCTCCCATTACCAGCCTGCTCATGACAGCGGCCATGACCTCTCGGTGGGGAGCACTTTTGGAAATGGTCTCTGTGAAGCTGAACAGGACGGGGGGGGTGGAGAGGGTTGAGTGGGTGGGTGGGTGGGTGGGCGGGGGGCAGATTCAGTATCACCACTCTATGATGGTATTCTACCATCCCGAAATGCCAGTGGGAGCTGGGACAGCAGTACAGAGACAGAGACAGAACAGGACAGGGAGAGATGAAATCCCCAAGAGACAGGATCCAAACTCTAAGCCTAAAAAAAAAAAAATGACTTAGTGAATCTTGTGCTCAGAGTTTCCCAACAGTGTTGTGCATTCTTATTCTTAAAAACAAGATAAATGACGACATTCTTCTCATTTATTCAGCACAGTTAGCATTAGCAAGCATAGCTTCTTCCGCAGTAATACACAGGGAACAGTGGGGGCAGCTTCTCCTGGCTGCCGGCCGTTGACTGAACAACGTGTCACACGCACCCCGGTGCACTGATGCAATTTCCATTCACCAATCAGGCGCGTTTACACGGTGTTATTCGCATATAATAGGACAACCAAACCGTTAGTCAGGCTGACCTCCAAAAAAACGCACATTGCTGCTGTAACTGTGTACCTGTGCACAACACACAGGGCTGTCCGTTTTACACCAGAATCTCAGCTGCCAGCTAATGGAGACGCCTGAGCTTTGCACAAGCTGATAAACATTTTTTTAAACTGTTTCTCAAAGGGCATTTCGACTTTTAAATTCCGCCAGAAAGCTTCGTTCATTTTTTTTTTTAACGTTAACGTTACGCTAAATGAACCAGAGTTAGGGCTCGACAGCTCCACAGAAATAAGCCTTCAGTATCTTGGCAACGATTTTCCGTCTTCCCGGTGCCCCAGCTAGTTCACTCCTGTCAGTCCAGAGGGCGATGCTCCATTGACAGTTTAATAGGCATCGCCGCTCCCCAGTTTTATTTCTTTTAGAAGGCAGCAGAAATGTCAAACGCGGCGTTCACATATGCCAGCGAGGTCGTGCTTCACTTCTCATTTCGGTCCCGCAGTTAACAGCCCGGCAGCCACAGCGAAAATGTTAAACCCGTGTCTACCTGTTAGCACACCTGCTGCAATCTCACTCAGAATATCATGCCCGTGTTCACCTGTTAGCACACCTGCTGCAATCTCACTCAGATTATCATGCTCATGTCCACCTGTTAGCACACCTGCTGCATTCTCTCCCAGAATATCATGCTCGTGTTCACCTGTTAGCACACCTGCTGCAATCTCACCCAGAATATCATGCTCCTGTTCACCTGTTAGCACACCTGCTGCAATCTCTCCCAGATTATCATGCTCCTGTCCACCTGTTAGCACACCTGCTGCAATCTCTCCCAGAATATCATGCTCGTGTTCACCTGTTAGCACACCTGCTGCAATCTCACCCAGAATATTATGCTCATGTCCACCTGTTAGCACACCTGCTGCAATCTCACATGCTCATGTCCACCTGTTACACATGCTGCAATCTCACTCAGATTATGTCCACCTGTTAGCACACCTGCTGCAATCTCACTCAGATTATCATGCCTGTGTTCACCTGTTAGCACACCTGCTGCAATCTCACTCAGAATATCATGCCCGTGTCTACCTGTTAGCACACCTGCTGCAATCTCACCCAGAATATCATTCCCAAGTGAACCTGTTAGCACACCTGCTGCAATCTCACCCAGAATATCATTCCCAAGTGAACCTGTTAGCACACCTGCTGCAATCTCTCCCAGAATATCATGCTCCTGTTCACCTGTTAGCACACCTGCTGCAATCTCACCCAGAACATCATGCCTGTGTTCACCTGTTAGCACACCTGCTGCAATCTCACCCAGAATGCCATGCCCATGTTCACCTGTGAGCACACCTGCTGCAATCTCTCCCAGATTATCACGCCTGTGTTCACCTGTTAGCACACCTGCTGCAATCTCTCCCAGATTATCATGCCTGTGTTCACCTGTTAGCACACCTGCTGCAATCTCACTCAGATTATCATGCCTGTGTTCACCTGTTAGCACACCTGCTGCAATCTCACCCAGATTATCATGCTCATGTCCACCTGTTAGCACACCTGCTGCAATCTCACTCAGATTATCATGCTCCTGTTCACCTGTTAGCACACCTGCTGCAATCTCACCTAGAATATAATGCCCGTGTCTACCTGTTAGCACACCTGCTGCAATCTCACCCAGAATATCATGCCTGTGTTCACCTGTGAGCACATCTGCTGCAATCTCACCCAGAATATCATGCCTGTGTTCACCTGTGAGCACACCTGCTGCAATCTCACCTAGAATATCATGCCTGTGTTCACCTGTTAGGGTCAGAGGTGCGCAGGAGCGCTGCCAGGGATTTTGGGCACTATGAGAACATCTCACATTGGGCCCCACCACCCTAGACCACCCCATCCCTGCACAATCATAGCATCATTTTTTGAGGGCCCCTGTCAGTCAGGGCCCTTAAACCCCCCCCCACATACAGCATCACCGGGTGCCTGTGAAAATGAAAGGAGAAGTGGAGGCCTGGCAATGCCATTGGTGTAGATCCAAGTCACTGTGAGAGCAGGGAGAGATGGGAAGTGTAGGCTGAAATGAAGTCAGCACTCTGCACTGCTGATTGGCAGGTCCAGCAGACACCAATAGCCAATGGAGCGAGATTTCCAGAATGTTCCGCTCGACAAAAAATTAAAGTGTCGCGCAACGTTTGGCATCTACACTTCGGCGAAGGCCCGCGGGGAGGGTACTGCTGTCGCCATGGTATCGAGACACCAAACTCTCAACCATTGGTTCACATTTGTTAAACCATCCAATCCCACTGCACAACAAAATATGATATCGCCCATGACGTAACAAAAATCTAGAGGCGCGCGACATTGAGGAAACGTGCCAGGCGACACCCTTGAGTTGAAAATGTGTCGTTTTTGTTGAGCACCACTTATGGAAAGTGTCATGTGACTAAGCGTAATTAGGCTTACGGTTTGTAGAGTAGTACGCAACTACTGAGTAAGCTACCATGTGACCTATGCCAAGTGCGTGTGTCTGTGGGACTGCCTGGTGCGGGAACAGAAAGGGACATTCTGCTGCCGCATATTTAAACCAATCGAGCAAAGCAAACAAAACTTATTCCCAAAGATTTTACGCAACAATAAGTTTGCAAGCACAAGCTTTTGGGCACCCTGACACCAAGTTCACACAGCTAAGCTTTTAGCACTCGGTTTTTTTAAATTTGTAACTGACACCACATTCACACAGCCGAGCTTTAACAGAAGCCGTTAAAGAAAGAGAATATTAAGAAGCGCTTCAGGTAATCCCAGAACCAATCACAAAGGACTGTGCGTATAATAGGCTATAATCAGCATTTAAAACTGCGGTACAAAAACAACCTACAGGTTGCGGCTTATGCCTTCTCAGGGGTTTTTATACCACCTTACATTTTTTTCTGGATCTATAAAAATCTTTTTTTTTTTTTTGGTCTTTCACAAAAGCCATTTTGTAATTTCGACAGACCTGGAGTCGTCAGAACACGGTTACGCCCGGGGGTTGCTGATTGGCTCGTTCGGGTACGGCTCCACGCTGGGGTGCGGGACGACCCCTACGGCACTCTGTGATTGCGTCGGCCAGAGTACAGGAGGGTTCGGTCGGTTCGGGGTCTACGGTTCATCGCTATCTAGCGCCCCCTGCTGGCCGATAGGGCACTTTCAGACCGCATTGTTAAAGCAGCAAGGTAGCGATTATTGGCTGAACTGGGGGAAGAAGTGTGAAATTTATTACTCACAGAGTGCGGGATTTTGTTGCTAACTTAACCAAAATCCCCTGCCGATTGGGCTAGTTTGCATGAGGTACTGCAAGCATAGACCCCCTCCAGTTATTTAAGTTATTGACTTCAGTGAAAATGTCGGTTACCTTTTCTTTTTTTTTTTTTTTACTTTAATCACATTAAAATATGAAAACCCCAGTGAGTTCTAAAGCTCATTACAGGTGGAAAGCACTAAAAATATGCTTAATAAAAGGAATAATGCTTTGTGCCATGGTAACTGACTCCGACCTTCAAAGCTGTTCAAAGCCATTATTTATACTTTTCAATAAATAATGGGAGCTTACTTTCAACAACCCGCCCCCCCCTCCACCTCCATGCATTTACAGCCATGAAAACAGCAAAAATCTCAAATAATAAAGCCCTCATTCAGCCTAAACACTCCTCTGCTTAGAAGGGTCTGGGGTTGGAAGCCATTTGAGATAATTCACCCGATAACCAGAAATGAATGACAACAGAAAAAAAATAATAACATAACCGGGATATCAGAAACATTATCACGAGGGCAGAATCACATGCAATAAGTGCATATGTGTGAATCAGATTTTTCTCCACTCCAGGTGGAATATTAACTTTAAAATTAATGTATATCTGTAGCTAATAGCTTATTTCTTCTGAAATAAATACGCGACCTCAGCTTTTATTAAAGGGTATTTTTTATACATTTTGGTTTCACCATGTAGAAATAACGGCACTTTTTATACATAGTATCAAGACTAGATACTGAAAACTCTCTTATACCTGCATTAAGGAAGCAATTTAACACAACTAGCTAATCAGAAACACTGGGAAGCCATTCGTCCCAAATATTATGGTGCCTTGAAATGCAAGAACTATATATAAAAAGTGTCATAATTTCTACAGAGTAAAAAACTGTATAAAGATACCCTTTGATAAAAACGGAGAATCTGCACTTTAACCATGTGAAATGTTTGATAACAAATCTAAAATTGTGGAGAGCAGGGCCAAATCATGAAAAAAATACGTCTCTGTCCCAAACATTATGGAGCTCACTGTACAACCTCGGCCTGTAAGCACACTGTTGTAAAAACAGCTCCCAGTGACATGAAAACACAGGGAAAAATGGACCTGCTGCACCTGGTTAAATTTTACACTGCACACCTGTCACCCAATATGGTGTACCTGTGACAAATGCCATTTCCCCCCCACGAGCTACTGTGGTTTTGGGCAGCAGTACAAAATAAAAAAATCATATTTATCTGAAAAATGTATAATTTATGATGCTGTGAAGCACAGATGTTGTGAGGATTGGCAGTGAAACTAAAGCATTTTTTTTTTACTATTTAACAAAAATGTTAATTTTCCCAATAGTATTCTTGTACAACCCCCATTATAACAACAAAACACTTACGGCTGTACAAACACTGTGAAGCCTAAACAGTGCGTTTAGAACGATTTCAAAACAATCCTTTGATTTCAGTTGTCATCGACCGCCCACACCCCATTAAAAAGTAATAACAGCTTCTGGTAAAATGTCACACCAGATATTTTGCACCAGAAAACTTTAAGGGCGGTACGTGTTCCTGTGGCACTAAGACACGGCGGTGCTCGATAAAAGCAGCAGCCTGACACGGCCCCTAGCGCCGCGGAAAGTCAGACACCTTGCGATGGAGCTTGGCTCCCCCCTCTGCATATTCCCAACAGCTGGAGGCAAGGTCCTTCCCCAGGGCAGAGGAGGATGAGGGTGAGTGACAGGTTTCTTTAACCCTCCCCCTGAAGAGCAGGTTCTTTGGAATGCTTCTTTTTTTCCCCTTTCTTTCAGAAGCCAGTGTTCTAGAACTCTCTGGCTCTCAGTCAGCAGCAGTGATTGTGACATCACATCAGCATTAGAATGTTCCAGATGAGAACGTTCTAATCACACGTTTGTGATCTCAGGCCTTAAAAGGGGTAAAAACCAGTGTAACCACCCGTCTGTGTACGTGCGCCCAACAGGAGTTTGAACGCCTGTCCCAGTCTGTCTGCGTCTCCTGGGCTTTTAAAGTAAGACCACGGAAAACACCCATAAAACCGCTAACATACGAGGGTGAGATTAGCGATGAGAAATCTGCAGCACTTAATTAAATTCACACCCGCGGTTGTGACGTAAAGCCAAGCGTGGCAAGGAAAACGGCGGCGAGAGCGCTTAGCGCTTAGCGCTCAGCTCGCGTCCTGAGAGAGGGTTCAGCCGCTCTTTCGCACCCTCAAACCGAACTTGGAAAACAAACAAGGGCACAGGCGCTCCAGGATTATTAGAGGTGGTGCGGCAAATTACGACCTTCAACCAATCAGCCAGAAA
>CM045893.1:5362500-5385000 GCA_025169545.1 Anguilla japonica | reverse complement strand
ATAAAAATAAAATAATAAAAAGATAAAATATGGGGGGGGGGGGGGGGGTTAGGGGCTGTGGCTGCATGCGGTCATGTGACAGGCAGGAAGCACTTACGCGCGGTGGATTCTGGGATCTAGAGGGGGGTGCTGTGCACCGTACACCGGCTGCAAGCTGGAGAGGGGAGAGAGAGCAGGCTGCACTCTAACGCTGTACTGGGGTGTAAAGACCGAGGTCAAGAGGCTCGGCTGGGGTCGGGGGGGGAGGGGGGGGGGTAACGTGAGGGTGGGGGGGGGTTGGGGTGTGGTGGAGAGAGAGCTGAGGTGAGGGTGGGGTGGGGTGGGGTGGGGTCGGGGGGGGGACATGGTGGGGAAGGGTGCATTGGGGTGGGGTGGGGCTGGGGTAAGGTGAGGGCGTGAGGGGGGCTGAGCTGGGGCTGGGGTGATATGGGGTGGGGCGGGGACACGGTGGAGAGGGGTGCAGTGGGGTGGGGCTGGGGTAAGGTGAGGGCGTGAGGGGGGCTGAGGTGGGGCTGGAGTATGATGGGGTGGGGCGGGGGCACGGTGGGGAGGGGTGCATTGGGGTGGGGTGGGGCTGGGGTAAGGTGAGGGCATGAGGGGGGCTGAGTGGGGCTGGAGTGAGATGGGGTGGGGCGTGGGCACAGTGGGGAGGGGAGGGGTGCGGTAAGGGTGAGGGTTAGGCCAGGAGTATGCTGCTTTTTCCCTGGAAATTCAGTAATCTAATTGATGAATTTTAGGGTTTAAGTGCTACATATGCCACTAGATTAGGCTTAAATTTGAGAAAGTCTTAAAGACCATTCACTCCTGATGTTTGGATGAATGAAATCGAATTCATGTAGCATAGGTGGCACTGTAGCATTATGGGTAGGGACCTGGGTTCGTAACCTAAAGGTTGCAGGTTTGATTCCCAGCTACATATTTCGAAACCCTGCCATTGAACCCTTCACAAGGTACTTAACCTGCATTGCTTCAGTGTATATCCAGCTGCATAAATGGACGCAATGTAAATGCTATGACATCAGTTGTGCTCGTCACTGCGGATAGGAGCGTCTGATAAATGCCCGTAATGTGACATTTATTGAACAATTTTTAAAACCAAATCAATCATTTCTAAATCATAAGATGATAAAATATTTACTTTTCAGTTAACCGAACCTACACGAGCAGACTATGTCAATGAAGATTCGGTTAACTGAATTTAAACTAGCAGACTATGTTTTGAAGAGTCAGTGAGCTGAATCCACACTAGCAGACTTCAAAGGAGAAGACCACTTGTTACTGGTCTTTTTCTTTGAAATGAATAATTCACAGCAATTCATCAATATACAAGAAGCATGGGGAAAAGTACTTGTGCCTTTCTCAGTGGTGATACTGAAATATTACAGGAAGGTTCCTGGATTCTAGAAGCTTGGGAGCCACAGTCAACACAGTTCTACAGGAGCGCAGCTCTGCTGTTATTTTCACCGTGTGTGCTGGTAGAATTCTGCAGAAGCTGCAGCGTGATTGGCTACAGAAAGAGTCAGCAGACTTCTCCCTTCTATGGCCGATTAGGCCAATCGGGATACTGCACATTACACAATGCTAGCCCAAGCATGATTCCGGAATACATACTTTAGATACCAAGTAGGATTTTGTTCAGCTATAATCGTTGACAATTCATTCAGGATTTACTGATGGAGATAAGCACCCAACAGAGCCCAAGACTTTCTCCCCCATATTGGAAGATCTGAAGTTAAACAAAAAAGTGACAGTGTTCATAATCACACACAATTAGCCTGAAACAAGGGGTCAGGAAATTAGATTATTGTACCGTGAAACCAGGGGCTTGACTGGTGTAATATTTCACCAATAAAATCATCTGAAATATGACTAAACACTCGTGGGGAAAATAAGCAATTACATCTTCAGCCTTCTGTTCATTGGCCCTATTGCTTTGCATTATGATCTAATATTCATTTGTTTCGTAATTTATTTACTAATGGCAGATGCTCTTTCCATGGTAACTGTCTAACAAGCCTATCATGCATGGAAATACTCACAATCGAACCATAGGATCAACAAAATAACATAACATAGTGCTGTAAACGAGCATCGACTAGAGAAAGTCCTAAAATACGAGAACGTCACAGAAATGTTTTGACAAATGGCACAACACCAACATTCACATAACACAATTAGCCAGAGTTTTACACATCGTGCTCACTGATCTGTAGTAACATTCAGCAGCTTTACTGTGAGTGTAGGATATGGATCATAATAACTGCACAAATACTCTTAACAACATTTAAAGTTTAAGTGTAAACCAGGGTCTGTATATGTGAAGCCTCGCACCTCTGTTTCTCTGGGCACACGGGCTAGAGGGCAGCTCAGGTCACTATTACAGTAATTGGAACACTACAATTAGACCACAATTTTAACCCATCTGACAAGTACTTAATTAATGACATAACCTAACGATTTTTTAAACCCTTAATTCAATGATGCTTTATTGACCAGACCATTATTAAACAACATCCCACTACTTTTAAGCAGCCTTAACTTGCTGTTGCTGTGACACAACCTCATTGATTTAAAATGTAAACTTTAGCTACGCGGGAAGTCTCGCAGGCTAACTGCAGCAAGAGAACATGTCACTTGTGTCTGAACTGACTGGATGATGCATAAAATAGCAGTTTCAAAGATGAAAGCACAGATTGAATATTTAATCTTACTGACCCCTTCATATGAGAAGAAACTGTCACAGCTGGCAAAGAACTGAAAGACCCTGTGCCATTTTTTTTCCTTTTGTGTTTATCTGAAAAGTTCATTGAGCCACAAGAACATATGCGCTACGTTTAGCCTACTTTTTAATAAACAAGAAATGAATAACATTTCCTTCCGCTGCGTAGTATGCGATTTATGTAATTAAACAGGACTGCCAAGAAATTTCACCATTTAAAATGCACTTCTTTTCAAGCCATCCGGCTCCTAATCTGGAAAAAACTTTCACGCCACCCACACACGGTCACAAGAGCCAGTAATTCACCAAAAAAAAAAAAAAAAATTTAAAAATTGCTAGATTTTTTATTTATTTTATTTTTTTCGTAACTTCTTTATAAGTATCATCTCATTTATTGGTCGGATAAAACCCTGATGAAGGCTGTTGCTGAAGTGCGTTGGTCTTAACAATAAAAGAGCCTCTCTTTTCTGCCTCTCTACTTAGCATGTAGCAGGGGGCTTTGTCCTCGCCGCCATGGTTTTCCACTCTAAAAAGGGCTGTGAGAAGCAGCATCAGCGTCCTTTTTACTGCCCTTACTTAATGAAAGCTTGTCATTGAGTATTTTGAATAAGCACTTCTGAGCGCCGAGTAGCCTATGTGAGCGGAGTTGAATGGTCATAAACGAAGCTCCTCCCCCCAGATATCTTGTAATTGGCCAGCTGTGTGCTTAATGCATTGTCAATGTCCACACACTCTTACTCAGTGGCCCACCCCTGGTATACATGCCACACTAGCATCTTTAAAGTGTCTATGTGATATGTGCACAGCCTGCCACTGACACCTGTTTATTCCAACCATGCACTCAGTATCCTGTTTGACAGCAGGGTTACGCACTCAGCACCAGGAAATCACCTGCTGTGGGGACAGTCTGTTTGTGTGTATGTGCGTGTGTGTCTTTCTCTCTCCCTGTGTGTGTGTGTGTGTGTTTGTGTATGTGTGTGTGCATGTCTCTCTCTCTCCCTGTGTGTGTGTGTCTCTCCCTGTGTGTGTATGCATTTATGCGTGTGTGTCTGTGTGTGTGTGCGTGTATGTGTGCCTGAGAGTGCATGTGGTGTGTGTCTGCGTGCATATGATGTGCATGTGTCTGTGTGCCTGTGCGTTTGTGTGTATGTGTGTGTGTGTGTGTGTGTGTGTGTGTATCTGTGTCTGTGTGTATGTGTGAGTCGGTGCGTGCGTGTACATGTGGTGTGTGCATGTGTGTTCCGTGCATGTGTCTGTCTGTGTTTGTGTGTTTGTGTGTGTGTCTGTGCGTGCATATCTGTGTATATGTTAAAAATTTAAAAAAAGCTTCTCTGTGGTGGAATTGTTTGACAGCACAGTCTGCAGTAGTCCTCTAAACTCCGGTTACGGAAACAGACCCCACAGCAGTGGGGATTTCCAGCTGTGGCCCAGGTTTGAATGGACATGACTCATCCATTACAGGCCAGGTCAGACTGCCAGGGATGCTGGATCTCAATCAACTGAAGCCACCAAATGAGAGGCAAAAAGTATATTTCATCAGTCTTTCATTACATTACATTACATTTATTTGGCAGACGATTTTATCCAAAGCGAAGTACAATAAGTGAATACCGAAGGTATTACTTTTTTTCATTTATTTATTTTATTTAACGTAAGGGAAATGGCAGCCAAACCAATTTCCCTTAAATAGGATAATAAAGTATCGCTTGACTTCAAAAAGGGAGGAAATCTGGGGTGGAGAGAGGAACAGTGCAGCACAGATGATACCGTGGCCCTTTACAGAGAAGTCAGAATAATTCACACGTAACTGTGCTCCAGTCCACAGCTTCCTGTTTTGTTTTCAAGCTCTTATCAGATGTCAAAATGCATTACTACTACAGCGAAAATAGAGAAAACGCGATGACATTCAACTAATGGACTAGCGCTTTGCGTATATAGCATTGGCGGTAGGTACTTCAAAACCATTACTGTGGTGCAATCACTGACTTGTGATAACCGGCGAACAGCGATGACTGCTCAATTTGTGATTGATGCATGCATGATCTGAATGACAAGTAAAACTGCAATGTTGAAATCAATTAATAAAAATTAATAAAATAGTTTTGACGCCTGCCTTTACTTGCTTGTACATGTTCTGGTAATTGCTGTTTGTTGAATATTATAACCTGTCACCCACAGGTGAACTATTTGTGGCAGCAGTAGAACAGCATGGAAATGTATGAAAATGCAAAGAATTATGTTCAGGAGCGATGATAATATCTTTTCTTATCTCGCCTCTCTCACCCAACACCAGTTTTAGTTCTAAGACGCAACTACAGTGGAGACAACTTTAGGCAATATAACATTGTGTTGGTACGACACAGTGTCATCAAAACACGCTGGTGTAAGTCGCGTACTACTTTAACACACCCAAAAGTTTATTAGGATGACGTAAACAACGGCGAGATACGACAACGCACGACGATATAAAAAAACATATGGCGACCACTTCATTATCCATTATCGAGTAGGTGTCAAAGTACAGCAACTGTCGGCATTACACATTTTAACGTCTGAGTTAGACCTACAACACTGCGTTGTTATTGGCCGTACCTGCTAAACAATGCAACGGCGGAAAAAAGTTAGTAAAGCACGGTTCATTGAGGTGTTAAAACAATAGCTAGCCAGCTCACTGTGAAATATCATTAGACAGCCATGCCAGCTGTAACAGTATACAGCAGCGACTGCTCCATGGAGAGCCCGTAAATCCCGGTATAGTTTAGGTACTTGTGTCTTGCACTCCAAAGGGCAAGGGCAAATGAAAAAACACATACCTCCCAGGAACCTTGGCGTTTCTCCTCCAAAACTGAATTTTATTATCGTTGGCCATGCTCGGAGAAGTGCCCGGATTCATCTCACTCCGACCCTGCGTACGATTTTCTAAACGAGCTCACCATTGGAAAAGACTGAAAAACAATCTGTAACAGATGACGGTTCTGATTTACATGGCAAAACCGGAATTGCAGCTGTATTAGATGTCAGTAATGCTGTTTTATTACAATTAATGGAGCGCGTAAAACACAGCAATGGAAGCCGCCATCTTGGAGTGTTTTGAAGTCGAGCTGTCATTGGAGGATGTGCTTGACAGGTGCAGAGTGAATAACCAATAAGAATAGGGATTGCCACTATCAGGGAGGGAAATGTAATTTGATTGACGTCACAAGGCATCCACAGGTGTCGCATCCGTTTTGGCAGGTGAAATGTGACGTTATACAGGAGTACCCCCTATTTTGTGAAAAAAGGAAATAAGAACATCGAAAGTAATCCAACACTTGTGGGGCGTTTTTGGAAAATTAACTGTAATAGGAATTATGGATCTATTTAGTACCAGTAGCCCAGGTTCTAGTTATTAGTTTTTGGGGTTTTTTTGGAAAACGAGAATGAGGTATACCAGGGATTATTCATTTTTGCATGGACATAAAATACACAATAAAATTATCTCTCTTTTTCGATACTATGCATTCAGTCAATGCACCCAAACTTGATTTATTTCCCTTCAATGAAGTGGTTTTATTGCATTTACAAGTCTGAATATAAGCATTACCTATTTTGCCACTGGAAGGTGTGCACTACGTTGTAAGAAAAGCGATATTTTCTCCTTAGCCCATAATAACAATGATTCGTTAATTTTGCACAGGTTTCTGTGTATCAGTGTAGGTATTTATTTTAAAGAAAATGCCATAGCGACCCCTATACAAATATAATTCAACTATTCAAGCACCAGAGGGCAGCAAATGATAACTCTACATCAAGTATCAGCGCAATGACCCATGGGAACGGCAGTTAGTGATGACAATAACCCTGCCCTTAGTACATCATTCTGGAACGGGGAATACTACTACTACTACTACTACTACTAATAATAATAATAATAATAATAATAATAATAATAATAATAATAATGATAATAATAATAATAATAATAATAATAATAATAATAATAATAATAATAATAATGCTGAAAATGAAGAACAAGGGGACCAAAGGAGACAGAAGATTATCTGTCATTTATTTATTAATTAACCTGCTTATCCTGGTCAGGGTCACAATGGGTGCTGCAGCCCCAGCATGCCTTGTGCGAGAGGTAGGAACATAACCTGGTGTGCGGTTCATCGCGGGGTAAACACACAGCATTCACTGACGCGCTCATACATAGGGGCAATTCAGGCTTTCCAGTTACCCTAACTGGCATGTCTTTGGACTGTGGGAGGAAACCAAAGTATCCGGAGGAAACCTGCACGGACATGGGGAGAACATGCAAACTCCACACAGAAAGATTCGAACCCAAAAACTTTCTAGGCAACGGTCCTACCCACTGCATCACCATGCCTACAACTATTATTACTACTACTATTTATTATTATTATTATTATTAGTAGTAGTAGTAGTAGGCTAGTAGTAGTAGCAGCAGCAGCAGCAGCTGCAGTAGTAGTAGTAGAAGTAGTAGTAGTATTGGGACAACAACAAAACTGACAACGACAAAAAAAAAACAAAAAAAAAACCAGTAGAGTGTCTCTGAAAACAATAGAGCTACATTCCATAAATGCTTAACCTCCTGTTGACAACCATAATAAAAGCAGAACATCAAAATAAACAAAACGAATTCCAGTTCAATAGCCTCCTGACCGCAGCGATTGTGAAAGACAGAGGAGGAAGTGTGTGGGGGTCACGGTCCAGCTACGCTTCCAGTTTCAACAGCGCAGAGTTGATAGATGGAAAGCGGGAAGCTGCCTTTCCAGAGAAGCGACGGTTGCGTGCAATTTTCAGGAAAGCGGAACCGCTCGGGACATATAGCCCACGCTCAGCTGTCCTTACAGCGTCAGCCGCCATTTAAAGGAGGGCTCAGCGATTTTACAATTCCGCTATGTCAAAAAAAAAACAAACAAAATACGGTTGTATTGTGAAAATCAAGTCATACGCAAGATTTGCTTACATTTGTTACACGCCATTAAGAGAAAGCACCCTAGAGTTTACCTTCATTCTCTAATTATTGCCCGAGTTGTTTTTTTTCCATATAGCTCTCTATTCTGGTTTAACCTTTTGAAGTGTTTTTTTTTTTTTTTTTTTTTTTTTGCGATGTTTTTTTTCAGCGTTCAGGAATTCCAGTTTTAGATGTCAGTTACCAGCAGTGGTTGTCATGTCAACACTAGAACGTACAGTTAAGAACATTCTAATCGCCTATTTCCGACCTTACACCTTAAAGAGGTTCAAAGAAGGACCGGGGCGATTTTAAAATAGCGCCATTCTTCATTCCACAAGCTCCCCTCACTGAGAGATTAATCGCGATTAAACGCTCATAGAGCTGTACAAGGCGTGCATGCATTCGATTCAACACACGCAGCCACGTGGTTAGTTCCTATCAGTGTAACATTTTTGCGTAGCAGGGCACAGGTCAGCTGGCTTTAGTCATTCCTGATTCTGGAGTGAGAATCCCCTGACATACTGGTCACAGTCAAAGGTCCTTCTCAGCAACCACATTTATCAGGCTTTCAGTTGTCTCAGACTCAAACTCTTGCTATACTTACATATTAAGAACTTGGCCCTTATTGGAAACAGTAATCAAATACTATGTTAAAAAAAAAAAAAAAATGTGGAACGTGCTTACATTTCTTTCACAACATTATGGGCAAGCACCCCTATAGAGGTTACCTTGAATGGCTCCTCCATCTTTATTCTCAAATCGTTTGCCCGAGTCACTTTCTGCACACGGCTCTCTGCTCCACTCTAAGCTGACGCAGCTTTCATACGGACATAGGGGGAGAGAGAACAAGAGACCACACTTTGTACAGAGGGCAACGGCACCAGATTGTCCAACCGGCGGACTCCGGTGTGTTCCGTGACGGCAATGTTTTTCTCCCCGGGTTATCAGCCTTTTTCCTGGCAGCTTCTGAATATGTGTTTTTGCGGTTTTTTGTTTTTTTTTGTTCTTCCCGAACATCCCCCACCCCCCTACCCCCCCCCCACCCCCCCCATGAATGTGCACTGTGTTATCGATCCCCTGGTGTGACACATTCCTGGAGGTGGGCCCGTCAGAAACAGGCCCACCAATCACCAGAGGCCTGAGCTGCCCCAGACGGGAAATGCTGCGTACTCGTTGCCCTCGGTGACGGTTTCCTGGACAACATGCTTATCCTGGACACACAGCGTGTTTTCTTTGGATAACCTCCTCTGCCTGGAATGTGTTTGTGCGCATGTGTGGGCGTGTGTGTGATATGTACTATTATTATTACTACTACTACTACTACTACTACTACTACCACTACTACTACTGCTACTACTGCTACTGCTGCTGCTACTACTACCACTACTACTACTGCTGCTGCTACTACTACTACTACTGCTAATAAGAATACTAAGAATCATCGTCATCATCATCATCATCATCATTATCTTCATCATTGATTCATTACCTAATTAAATAATTAATTAACTTTGCAGATACCTTCATCCAGAGCAGCACACATGGTTTAAGTTGTATTTTTATAATGTGTGAACTCGGTGTATTTACTGAAGCAATTTCAGCTCACTCACGGAAGGGCAGTGCCCTGCCTGGAGCTGCTCACAGAAACAGCCGTTCTTCGGCCTGACCTCTTAACCCCTACTTTTCACTGCCACCATATGTGAGTGTGCATATGTGTGCGTGTGTGTGTGTACGCGTGTGTGTTTGCGTGTGTGTGTGCGTGTGTGTGTGTGTGTGTTTGCGTGCGTGTTTGCGTGTGTGCGTATGTGCATGCATGCGGATTTATTTTTCTTCTAACACCAACACAGGAAATCAGTTCTTCCCATTGTTGAGGCCCCAAATGAGAGTTTCGAATGATTTGTTTAGACGCGGGCCACCTGTCTGTCTCTGAGCGACCGTAGTGACGTCATCGGCGTAGAGCTGGAGCGGGGGGGGAGACAGGGGCCCATTTTGCTGAGCAGGACGGTTGGGGGCTCAGGGGCGGTCGCTCTGCGATGGCGACAGTGATGCACGCTGGGTATTAGAGCGGTCGGGCTGGTTGCGTAAGCGGCCCGGTTTCTCGGGAGAACGGAGGATGCCGCCCTGGACTGGAGCGCCGCACCGTAGAGGAAGTGGGTCACGTCAGGGGGGGAAGTGGGTCACGTCGGGGTGGGGGGGGGGGGGGGGGGGAAGTGGGTCACATCAGAGGGGGATGTGGGTCACGTCGCTCTGTAAGTGAGGATGAGGACGGCAGGAAGTCAGTTCCAGCTCTGCTTTATACAACCCCCCCCCCCCCCCCCCCCCCCACACACACACACACACAAACACACACAAATCTACTCTTTCCTATAATGTTCTTTACCGTGTTATTGGGTTAGCATTTTGACTCATTTACGTAGGCTAGTCGTTTGATTTCCAGAAACGATCATTTGTCATTTGTGCGCACAGGAAGTAAATAGATAAGTAAGTAAAATAACATGGTCGTTAGAGACCCTTTCTTCTCGTGTGTCCTCTTTGAGGGACATGGAGTATGTTCCATCTCGCGGCTTCTAGTGGACTCACATCGGTTGGTAATGGGTGACTCCGGAGTGCTGGGTTGAATGGGGAGTAAGCACACACACACACACACACACACACACACACACACGCACCGGGTCATTATTTACAAACGATCTATTTTACTATGAGCGTTTTTTTTTTTTTTTTTTTAACCGTAAGTGCCATTTCCAGCTAGGATATCTGCAGTGTTTTTTAACGCTGACTGGCAGTAATAATAAAGCATCCATTCAGAGAGAGAGAGAGAGAGAGAGAGAGAGAGGTCACTGACTGAGCCCTCGGTTGATGGCGGCCTTCCTATGGACAGATAATAAACGAGCGGCGCTTTTGATGTTGAGAGAGTAACGAGTGGGAGGCGTCTCTCTTTTTCTTTTTATCAGGATCAAAGCCTGGGGGGGGCAGAAGCGAGCGGTTCCGGAACTCCCGTGTCAAGTGCGCCGCTCTGCTCGCGTGTGTGTGTGTGTGTGTGTGTGTGTGTGTGCGTGCGTGCGTGTGTGTGTGTGTGTGTGCGTGTGTGCGTGCGTGTGTGTGTGTGTGTGTGTGTGTGCGTGCGCGAGTGTGTGTGCGTGTGTGTGTGTGTGTGCATGCGTGTGTGTGCGTGCGTGTGTGTGTGTGTGTGTGTGTGTGTGTGCGTGCGTGTGTGTGTGTGCGAGTGTGTGCACGCGTGTGTGTGTGTGTGTGTGTGGGCATGTGTGTGTGTGTGTGCGTGATAAGCTCCTGCTCTTCAGCAAGCGAGCGAGCGAGCGAGGCGGTGCTCTCGCAGAAACGCACGCATGCACTCCCATGCACGAAAACGCAGCGCGCACACGCACACGCACATGCACACGCACACTTCCGCCGGCATGTACAAACACATACCAACATGAGCGCGTGCACACATACTGTACGAACATGCGTGTACATACGGACGCGAGTGGCCACTCGTGTATGTGGATGCATATGTGTGTGCGCGCACACACACACCCACACACACACACGTACACAAACAAATTTTAGTTCCAATTCCAACAAGATTTCCTAAGATATCTATACACAGTCTACACTGTATGACCAAAAGTATGTGGGCACCCCTTGATCTGGGGCTGTTTTTCATGGTTTGGATTAGTTCCCTTAGTTTCAGTGAAGGCAAATCTTAATGCAGTGACAATCAAGACGATTCTGTGTTTTCAACTTTGTGGCAACAGTGTGGGGAAAGCCCTTTGGGATGAATTGGAAAGCCAACTGCGAGCCAGGCCCAATCACCCAATCAGTGCCCGACCTCACTAATGTTCTTGTGGCTGAATGGAAGCAAATCCCCCAATGCTCCAACATCTTGTATAAAGCCTTCCCAGAAGAGTGGAGGTCGTTATAGCAGCAAAGGGTGGACCAGCTCCATATCAATTCCCATAGTTTTGGATGATACGTCGGATGTCTGCTGTCCCCATCCCTCTGGCCGTGCAGTGCATCTGGAACCACATTGCTATGTGTTGTGCTTAGACTTGTCACAGTGCTGTTTCAGTGTTTCAGTCAATACCAGTCAATCTGCCAAATAGATCAGGAGACTTCTTGTCTCGGTTGCGCATTCCAGTGTTTACAATCTCCTGTGCAATACCTGTGCAAAGGTGAAGGCCAGCGCCGGGAGCGGAAGAGGTAAATCAGTGAGGAGCACTGCCTGACGGCGAGGGTCCAAGGTTTAAGGCTGCGTGTGTATAAACAAAGGGCACTTTACCTCATCCTTATGATCTGGCTCCTTTCCTTCGTTTTTTTTCTTCTTCTTTTCCTTTTATGATGACATGTGCACTTCTGTCTTCCACGTGTCAGGTTACAGTAATTCTCATCGTGGCTTCGTAACCATAAGGGGGGGGGGGGGGGGGGGGGGGACGCATTTCCTCGCTGCTGGGGCCCGGTAATTGGGTGGTCAGGATGAGTGACATAAGTGTCTTAGCCTGAGAGACCCGGGGTCATTGGCTCACTGGTGGGGGTGATGGTGGGGGTGAGGGTGGTGTGGGGGGGGGGAGGGGGGTCATATTTCATTATTTGTACAGGCCCTATAGTCCAGCTCATCTTTGATGAACATCATAATCTCTTCTTGTGTTGGCATTCACTGTACAATTGAGCTTTTTGGGACTTCCAGAATTTCAAAATGGTGGATGATTCCATGTGTGGAGTTAAAAGCATGGGTCATGCTGGTTATTCTCATGAATGCCATCTATAGCAATGTCAGAAAGGTATGAAGGTTCATTGTCCCTAAATGATTTCCCATGCATCCATCCAATCATTATCTATACCCATTTATTTCTGGTCAGGGTCGCGGTGGGTGCTGGAGCCTGTCCCAGCATGCATTGGGTGAGCGGCAGGGATACACCCTGGACAGTGTGCTAGTCCATCGCAGTGCACACCCTCCATTCACTCACATACTCATAACGAGGGGCAATTTAGAGTCACCGATTAACCTAACCTACACGTCTTTGGACTGTGAGAGGAAACCAAAGTACCCTAAATGATTGATTTTATAGAATGTACCGTAAGTCTTTAGATTTGGTGAACACAGTCACGACACTGGCAGAACCAGCTGCACAAAGCTTCCCCCTGCCTCTGAAAGATATCACACTCCATGAAGCAGATTCCCTTATCTAGTCCGAGCTTATTTAGTGTCTTCATGCACCCATCGGGACCATTTAGTTTCAATGATGACTTAACCATCGACACAGATATTTATATGTGGATAGCACAACAGACAGTGACGCACTTCTTACAAACAAACTTTGCTCTGTTACCCCCAACTGATCTGTCCTTTGGACGCTACGTTTGAAGAGATTAGAAGAGGTATTTGCTGGTGCGGGTGAAAAGTTGTTTGCGTGTGACTTCAATAACACCACATATTCAAGACTTGTTATGCTGTCAGGTTCATATTGAGCAACGTGCGGTTATAGAAGGTTACTGTCACTTCCCAAAACGTTGTGTTCTATTGTTCTATGAAATTAAGTGGAGTGGGAGAGTTAGGGTGGTGGGGTACAGAGTGTGGGGCGGGGGGGGGGGGGGGGGGGCGCACTGGGGGTCCTGGGAGGAAGTTGAGAGAACGGGCCGAGTGTCAATCCCGAAAACCGGCACCACATAGGTCAGAGGTCACTTCCTGTTCTCTGCTTTCTGATCGGTTGTGCTGAGCTGAACATCCCGCTCCAGTCTTAGGCTCAAAGCATGAAATTAGCAATTATCATTCCGATTGCTCCGATTCGCCCGCCATTCAGCTTTTGTGTCATTACATTACATGTCATCAAAGTTAGCTTGAGCCGAGAAGGAGCATGTTGGGTTGCATTACGTTACATTACATTTAGCAGATGTTCTCCTCCTAAGCGACGCGCCATGAGTGATTCGGGTTTTACAGCAACACCGAAAGTGAGACCGACCACAGACAGGCCCGGTTCTCCTTTCTCAGACCACGCCGCACGGCTGGAAGAATGAGTCATCTGACACACGAAACACGTGGAGCTCGCGGAGTCATTCACGTCAAAATGCATTTAGCTATTTTTCTGTGGCGGTCGAGAGCCCTGTTCTAACCACCACTGCTGCGTCTCCATTTCAAAATGTGGGGCAGAGGTAACGTGGTTACAAAACGGGCTGTTTCCAACCTGGATTGCTGCTTGGCTGGGACAGGGCTGATTTACAGTGACTGTAAATCCGAAACAGAAACAGCTAATCAAGCACTTATGTTTGTAAACAGTGTCACTCTGCACACACACACAAAAAAAAAAATTAAAAAATGAATAATATTGTATCGTCAATGAACTGTTCCTGTATTTTGTGCCCAGCAACACCCCTTGCAGTCTTGACCGTATTCAAGATACAGCGCGGCCTCCTGTGCTGTATTGCATAATTATGTTACGTTTATTTATTAAATAAACTAGGTATAGGAATTACACCACCGTTCCGCATTCCGAGAACAGTGAGTGTGTGAAGAGCAGAACTTGCAGATTCACTCAAACACCAGTGGAAAAAGAAAGCCAAAAAAAAAAAACAGAGGTTAGCGCAAAGTTTAGGGAAGCTAGTGTGAGTCAGTGTGCTACAATACTCCCAGCCCGGCCTCTGTAGTTCAGTTAGCATATCGCTTACATACTTCCCATTCCAGTTTTTCCACTGCGACTGCCTCCCACACATACATGTGTACATCGCTTCCCTTAAACCGTACATAACCCCCCCCCTTGCCCCCCGCCAAGCAGCCGCCCCTCACATTACTTATAAGGATTTACATACATTTACACAGTTAATTGCGCGCCTCAAATATTCAGGTAACTCGGGGTAATTATGGAGATTAAAAATGTATCAAATGCACGCGGAACAAAAAGAGTGTGAATAGCAACAGCAGCAGCGCGAACCTTTTCTGCATTTACACATTAAATGCAGAGTGAAGGAAAATGAGGCTGAATCGATCTGAATACAGGCAGGGGGGGGGGAGGATTCGGGGGGGGGGGGTGGGGGGTTATGGAGCGCGGTCGTGCGGGAGGAGTTTCGCATCAGAACAGCGCTCTGGGTCACTGCGGACCCGGTGTCAGATTGCAGGATGTGAGAGGAAACAGGAAGCAGAAGCAGTAGGGGGGGGGGGGGGGGTGGTGGTGGTCATGTGATTCCTCCTCTCTGCCGGGGGCACCCGAAGGAGAATGAGGAAGTGAGCCACAGACATTTACGGGAAACCTAGTGGGAGGGGCTGTTAAAGGCGCGCGGGGGGGGGGGGGGGGGGGGGGGGGGGTGGCTGTGAGAGACAGCAGGCGGAACGGGTGGATTGATACGGTTTGAAGGGGAAAAAAGCAGAAAAAAAACTGAATGAATCGGATGTGACTTTCAGAATTAGAAACACGACGTACTACCGGAACCCAGCCTGCAAAACGTTACTGGAACGAGATGAGGGACACTGACTGCGAGAATGAGAAAGTGACAAAGCCTCCATTTAAATTTCACTCTCGCACAACGAAAACAGCAACAACAAAAGCATTTTAAAAAATACGCGCTCTGTTTTGTTTACATACCTGACTCAGTGCCTTACAGCTCAGATCCTTGCTCAGTTAGTCACTCCGCTTTGTGTATATTGTGAAATTTGTGAACACGCCCTAAAGCCTTTAATTGGTGAAATATAAGCCGAAACTCAATGTACTACAGCACAAGTGTCACCTGCCAAAACTAGGCACAGGGCCATCTACTCGCCCATTCATAATTGTTCTCAACGGTCGTTTTCTTCCGAAAAAAAATTCGTTTCAGATCCGCTGTAGCGTCTTAACAGACTTTCACAAGATTCACTAAACGTGACAATGCAAAGTCACGATAGTTTCTGAATAAAACAAGTCAGTTCCAAAATGGACCTAAATGCAAAGAAATAAAAATGAAAATAAAATAAAATGGAGGCCACATACGATCCACACACTCCCAGCAACACCTCAGCTCCTGGGTTTCAACAAGGGATCGGTGGACCCCTGAGGGTCCTTGAAGGCACTGCAGGGGATTCATGGCCAGACATGATGTGCAATGACCACATATAGATTCAGGGAAATATATTGAAATATATACAAATATATATTTTTTAAATGTAACCCTATTAAACTCTGGATGACTTTGAGCCTTTGAGCCTGGGTGGGGTATGTTGCCGCCCCCCCCCCCCCCGGTAACTGAATTCACTGCTGCTGCTCAGACAGGTTGCAGCTGTCTTTTCTTTGATAAACGAGCGAGCCACTGCAGGCAGGCTGCGTGGATTGAAACCGGACCGTGCCAGTGCCGATCTGGACCGTGCCAGTGCCAATCAAAACTGTGCCAGTGCTGATTCGGACCATGCCAGGGCCAGCTGCGGCCGGTAGCTCCGCAGAGCGGCATGCAATTGCAGATTATGCCACCCAGGGTATTGGAAGGTGTAGAGCAATGGTTCTCAATCTTATCCGGAAAGAGCAGGTGTGGGCGGTTGCAGGCTTTCGTCCAAACCAATCAGTAACACACCTGATTCTACCAATCAAGCTGCTTAGCAAACGACCCCAGAGGTCGATTAGCAGAACCAAGGTGTGTAACTGCGTGGTTGGAACGAAAGCCTGCACACACGAACACACACACACACACACACACACCGGCCTGCACCCTAAAACCTAAAACCGTCCCTTTCCGGATAAGAGTGAGGACCCCCCCGGTGCAGAGGTTGTAGTCTACGGTGCAAAAAGAAGCAGCCGGTGACACCGCATGATTCTGCAGGGGAACCGTGGACCGTCTACACACTCCCGGATCAACGGTGGGGTTCACACACACACACACACACGTGAACGCGGCGGCAGCGGTTCCCGCTGGATTGAACATTCCGAATTTGGGCGTGCATTAGACGCGATTGCATCATACCGGCCTCCCAAATTTTTATGTGTAAGAAAAAAGGGCGAGTCACACGTGTTTGCCGATGTTCTCCTATTTGCCGTTTGGAGAGCCTCCCCGGGGAGCCCAGCCCACTAACCTTACAGCCCCGTGTTTGCCCGGGAGTCCACTGACCTTTTCCTTTAACGGCTGATCTGGCCAGCGCAGGATGTGCATATATACAAACACACACACACGCACGCACGCACGCAAAAACACACACACAAAACACACACACACATGCACGCACATACACACACACAAACACACCCACAGATGCACTCACACTCACACACACAGACGCACACTCACACACAAAGACTCACACACAGACACATGCACGCACACACATACACACACACACACCCATGTACACACACACACATGCACGCATGCATGCACACACACATACCCACGTACACACACTCACACACATACACACAGACGCACAGACACACGCACACACACACTCACACACACAGACACACACACTCATTCACATACACTCACTCACTCACACACACATACACACACACACATACACACACTCACTCACACACACACACACACTTACTCACACACACACTCACACACACACACACTCACACACAGACGCACACACACACTCACACACACACACACTTACTCACACACGCACACTCACACACACGCACAAACACGCACTCACACACGCACACTCACACACACGCACACACACTCACTCACACACACACACACACACACACACACACACACACACACACACGCACACACACACACACGCCCCATAGAGAGAACTGGCAGTGAGTCAGTTAGGATCACAGGCATTCCGTTCCTGCTCCAGGGTGTGGCAGCTTAGCAGGCTGCTCCAGGCAAACAGTGACTCATCATCCATGGCCTTCTCTGAAGGGGGGGGGGGGGGGGGGGGGGGGGGGGCACGCTCTGCTCATACACCCTTTATCATCTGTGCAGCAGGTGAGGACACCTGAGAGGAATGCAGATGCCTGGTTCACAGGCCCTCTCCTCTTTGATTCCCACACACAGTCAGAGGCTGCACATGGGAACCATCATGACTGTATCTGGGGGTGTGGCTGGTACCTCCACAGTTGAGGGCTTACTGTGTGTCTGCGTGCACGTGTGTGTGTGTGTGTGTGTGTGTTTGTGCATGTGTGTGCATGCATGTGCATGTGTGTGGTGTGCGTGTGTATTTGTGCGTGTATGTGTGTGCAGGTGTGTGTGTGCACGTGTGTGCATATGTGTGTGGTGTGTATGTGCGTGTGTGCGTGCTTGTGTACATGTGTTGGTGTGCAAGTACGCATGTACGTATGTGTGCGTGCATGGATGTGTGCCTGTGTGTGTCTGTGTGTGTGTGTGTGTGTATACACATCCTGATGTGTGTGTGTGTGTGTGTGTGTGTGCGTGTGCATGGCGTGGTGTGCATGTGTGTGCATGTATGTGTATGTGTGTGTGTGTGTGCTGTTTGTGTTTGAATGTGTGTGTGCGCACATACACTACATGAGCAAATGTATGGGGACACCCCTTCTAATTAGTGGGTTCCCTACTTAAGCCACACCCATTGCTAACAGGTACATAATATCAAGCGTACAGCCAAATAATCTCCATAGACAAACACTGGCAGCAGAATGGGTCGTACTGAAGAGCTCAGTGACCTTCAACGTGGTGCTGTCTTAAGATGTCAGCTTTTGAACAAGTCAGTTTGTCATATTTCTGCCCTGCTAGAGCTGCCCCGGTCAACCGTAAGTGTTGTTATTGTGAAGTGGAAACGCCTAGGAGCAGCAACAGCTCAGCCACAAAGCGGTAGGCCACACAAGCTCACAGAACAAGACCACCAAGTGCTGAAGCACATAGCACGTAAAGATAATCTGTCCTCGGTTGCAACACCCACTACCAAGTTCCAGACCACCTCTGGAAGCGATGCCAGCGAAAGAACTGTCATCAGGAGCTGAATGAAATGGGCTTCCGTGGCCGAGCGGCCGCACCCAAGCCTAAGATCACCGTAGCGCAACGCCAAGCGTCGGCTGGAGTGGTGCAAAGCACACCGCCATTGGACTCTGGCGCAATGGAAAACACGTTATCTAGCATGATGACTCACACTTCACTATCTGCCAATCTGACGGACAAATTTGGGTTTGGCAAATTCCAGGGGAACGCTACGGCCCAAATGCATAGTGCCAACTCTAAAGTTTGGTGGAGGAGGAATAATGGTCTGGGGCTATTTTTTATGTTTTGGGCTTGGCCCCTTAGTGCTGGTGAAGGAAAATCTTAATGCTACAGCACACAATGACATTCTAAAGAATTGCGGGCTTCCAGCTTTGTGGTAACAGTTTGGGGAAGGTCCTTTCCTGTTTTAGCATGGCAATGCCCCCGTGCTCAAAGCGAGGTCCAACGATAAATGGTTTGCTGGAGTTTGGTGAGGAATAACTTGACTGGCCTGCACAGAGCCCTGACCTCCCCCCCCCCCATCGAACACCTGCAGGATGAACTGGAATGCGGACTTCGAGCCAGGGAATACAGTCAAACTGACTCAACGAGGCTAATTACTGTGCAGCTTGCACAAGTCTCTAAGTACACTACAGAGTACTTGTTCTGCTACGATGAATAGATTGAAAAAAAACACTGACTGCCAATGCAGAGATGAAGGACAAGACGTCCAAAACGTGTCCGGATTTGCTGATTTAAAAAAAACAAAACAAAAAAAAAACATTTTGAACTCAAGGGAATTGCTTGTCTTATTCTCATATTACAGTTTGTTCTATTTGTGTGCATCTGTGTGTGTGCGATTAGTGACTCATCACTCACACAAAAAACACTTTTAAACTTAACTCAAGGGGGTTGTTTGTCTTATTCTCCTATGTCTATTTGTTCTATTTGTGTGTATATGTGTGTGTGTGTGTGTGTGATTACTCACTCACCAATCCTGCAGGGAACCCTTCAATACACACTACTTGAGCGTGTCTTGTGCGCCGGTGTCTGTGTTGGGGGGGTAGGGGGTGGGAGGCTCGGGGGGTCAGGGGGTCGGGGGGGGGGGGGGGGGGGCTGCCGTGACTGACCCTGACCCTGCGGCTTCACGTGGTGCAAAACCCGAAGGACCTCGACTGGACTTTCTCTTTCTGTTTCCCAGAAACCAGAGGCGAAGATGGGAAAGGGAAGGGTCTCCGTTTCTGAGAAGCGAAAGGGAGACAGAAAACAACTCGAAATACACACTGATCTGCGCAGGCTCTATAAATCTACTGACTCAAATGCAGATTACAGAAGACTATCTGCTATGCATCTTTATTTACCCCAGGAATAGACGCTATAAAAAGTAAATGTGCACAGGGCTACAGGTTAAAGGTTAATGCATACTTTGTTTCAACAAGCTTTTTAAAATAGAGATTGCAAGATGAGAAGGACATCGAATACATTTATTTTATTTTTTTATAAAATAAACGCATTCGATGTTCCCCGTTTATCTGACAGTACAGTCCTTGCTGATACGTTTATTACAGAACTCTATGTACACAGAAGACCACATCTTGTTCTCATTTTTGTTGCTGTTTGTCAACACTGAAGTTACAAGGGGGGGGGGGGGGGGGGAAGTCACTTAAGTCTAAGGCTCCGGCTGGGGAGTGGAATCCCCTGATGGGGCTAGGCGGTGGAGCTCCATGTCTCTGGGCAAACACAAGAATAAACAAATAAATCCACATCCAGAGTCATCCCCGTCCTGCAAAGCGTGGGCGTGGTCAGGAGCGCACCGCGCTCTTCATCAGAGGGCAGTCCTGCCCTTAGCAGAGCTGATGTTTGGTACACCGCACCCTCGACCTCACACTTGAAGTCATACCACCGATATAAACCCACAACAGCCCTTAAAAGCTAGTCTCACACATTTGCAATGTTTTAAACACCAGGATCCAGAACAGCAAGAAAAGTGAGTGAGTCATTCAGTAAAATTTTGCGGTTTACTGAATTACTGACCTCGTAAAACAAGCGAGCAACGCTTGTAAATTAATTCCTCGACGCACCTTTTCTGTGACCTTCGACCCAGCGATGCCGTTTATTACGTACCACGCCTTGATGATAGTGGGTGAATAATCGCATGCGTTGCGATCGTAGGCATTAAATGACCAATCTGATGCCTGCGAGGCGTAATTGAATATGAACAGAGAACATAATTACACTCGGGATGGAGCAGAGAACAGGGCTTTGACTGCTCCCCTCTCACACCACACTGAAGATACAAGCCCTACAAGTCGTAAATCTTCCCCACCCCCCCCCCCCCCCCCCATCCTGCTGACACGCTCCCCAGCCCAGCCCCCAAAACACAGACTAATGGGCCGCAGTCTCCACTCACTGTGAAATACACCCCCCGATAGGGCGAATAAAACTCGTTAATTCCTTTTAATTATCTGCCTTTGAGAGCTCGTTACCCCCCCCCCCCCCCCCCCCTTGGTAATTAAAAGTGATAGTAGATACATTGTGACCACACAGACATGCACTGCCCTCCTACTTAAAGGGATGGTGAGCTTGCCATTCTAATTACGCCAGGTTGCTGTCAATGTTTACATTCGTGCACATTTGTCACATTACATTACAGGCATTTAGCAGACGCTCTTATCCAGAGCGACTTACACAACTTTTACACAGCATTTACATTGCATCCATCTATACAGCTGGATATATACTGAAGCAGTGCAGGTTAAGTACCTTGCTCAAGGGTACAACGGCAGTGTCCTACCTGGGAATCGAACCTGCGACCTTTCGGTTACAAGCCCAGTTCCTTACCAACTGTGCTACACTCCGTCCAACGTCACATTATGTAAGGTATGGATTTTGCATACAGCGCACCATAGTGTACATATTAAACATGCAATACTTTTTTTTTTTCTTTCGAAGAATGCAAAACTGTGGATTTCTCTATAATTGTGGCACGTACACTGTATGACCAGAAGTATGGGGACACCCTGTGGGTCTGCCTTCCCAGGAGAGTGGAGGTTGTTATAGCAGCAAAGGGTGGACCAACTGCATATTAATGCCCATAGCTTTGGATGAGATGTTTGGATGTCAGGTGTCCACATACTTTTGGCCATGTAGTTTACTTTCACACCTTCCAAACATAAATACAGTGCATTTACATTAGAGCTCAACATACATTAACGCAATCCTTCACAAATATAAAAAAAAAATAGAGTTTGATTTCCAGGTTATAAATCCGTCTTATTTAACCTCTTCAAAACGGCTCACTGCTACTCCATGAGCTTGCGCATGAGTCATGCACAGGATGGGTATGGAAATCTCGCGCCCTAATTTGACTCTCATTTTAACAGCTTTTGCATGAGTTGAGCTCCACCTGAGATCTGGAGAAGGTGTGCGTCACTGACCGGCGCACAGGTGCCAGCCCTTTGAAGAGGACTCGCAGCGCAAACACACCGCTCGGCGCACCAGCGGAGAGGCCGGGACCTCGTCGCTCACAATCAATCCATCCCCCCCCCCCTGAGCTCAACCCTTCACCCACAACTCAACTCTTCCGCACATTCCACAGAAGTGCGCGGAGCCAAATGTGGGGCCAGAGCTGATTCCGTGTCTCCAGCACACCTACATTAGAGTCGCAGTAAACGTCTCGAAAAAAACCCCGAACATCTGCAAAACATTACTCAACTGGTATTTTCTTCCAAAGCCCTAAAAGATATAGTATAGGTTTACCCAGAAGTGCCAAAGGCCACCGTGATTGGCTACCTGGGCAATGGGCCTGCTCACCAAAACCTGAAATCGCACTGCAGTCACAGTCCTTCAGCTCTTAGAGTTAAGCGATGACATGGCACGGCTAACATTTTTTCCATTACAGCTAAAAAGTGAAACGGGAACATTCCATTCTAAATATAAAAACAAAATGGCTTCC
>CM045893.1:5327500-5357500 GCA_025169545.1 Anguilla japonica | reverse complement strand
GCTAGGACGTGACTTATGTTTTCTCTTCTCCGAGTTCTCTCTCCGAGCCCCGACGCCGGTGGGGGGGGGGGGGGCGGATAGCTCAGGCTGTCTGTGTGGACGGTGCAGAGTCAGCGGCTCACGGCTGGGATTGGTCCATTCTGCATCATGTGACAGCGTGCCCGCGTGGGGGAGAGGGAGACGGGGTCCCTGCAGTCACTGGGGGAGGCGGCTCCTCTTCAGCCAGAAGGACGAAAAAAGAGAAAAAGGCGACGGGTCTTCGTCCCGCCCCCCCCGCCCCGCCGCGCCCCGCCCGGCGACCACCGTGGCGCCCAGGCTCACGCCGCGATCGGGACCCCCCGCGGGGTTACCGGGCCTGCGGCCGGCGGCTTTACCGCCAAACCACGGCCCCCTCTGCCTCGTCCGCAAAGAAAGCCCCGCCGCGGCAATGTCACTGAATTCAGGCCTTCGTGCAAAAAAAAAGTTTAAAAAATGTGTAAAAACTAAAATCAAAAAATAAAAAGGGTTGCGTGGTGCCTGTCATCAGTGGGGGAGGTGCTGGGCCCGGCGCTTCCTGCTCGGGTTCACGCGCGCGTGTGAGTGTGTGTGCGCGGTTAGCTGCTGGACGCGGGGAAGGCGGAGGGCTCGTGGCTCAGGCTGTGCAGCCGGATTTCGGTGGACTCCGGGGGGGCCGACGCGTCCTGCATCCAGGGGTGATTGATGATGTCCTCGAAGGACGGCCTCTCGGACGGCCGCTGGGACAGGCACAGTTTGATCAGCTGCTGGCACTCTGCGGAGAGGGAAGGGGAATCGGCGGTTAGCGACGGAGATGGGGGGGGGGGGGGGGGCGGAGCCCGGCGTGCTGAAACGGCGAGTGAAACGTTGACGATCGCAAGGTAAGGGGCTCACCTGTGGAGATTCTCCTGCGGAACAGCACCTGACCCCTCAGGATCTCTTCGTCCTGCTCGAAGGGGATGTCTCCGCACACCATGTCGTACAGCAGCACGCCCAGCGACCACACCGTCGCTGACCGCCCGTGGTATCGGTGGTACTTGATCCACTCCGGTGGGCTGTACACTCGAGTGCCTACAAAAAAAAAAAAAAAAAAATGCATCGTAAGAGTCTAAATCACAGAATACTGTATACGGAAAACACAAAACCATCCAACCCAACAATCAGATTTTTTTATTTTAAAAAGTGAATCAAATTTCTCATAAATAAAATAAAACATAATAAACTTTTTTTTTTTTTTCCTTCCATGGTGACCGGTTGTTTGGTTACAGAACGCTCAGCGGATTTTCCCTTGCCGAGTCATGCGCCCGTGAGCGTGATGGTGTGCGTGTACGCGCTTATGGGGGCTGGGGTTGCCATGTGACATTGTTTACAAACTTTGAGTTGTAGAAATCGCAGCTTCCCACCGAACGGGGGCGCCAAACCTCCAAGCACGCACCCGCAACTTTCCTCAAAAGGCAGCACCCTGGCTCGCTACGCACTTTACATTCACGTGCCGGTCCAAATAAGATACCCGTCATCGCACACAAGCGAAACGTTTTATGAATCCATCAAATAATACGGAATGTAATCACAAGAACGATGAGTGTTTTTTTTTTTTAACGTCAACGTTATCGCCGAACACAAATTATTTTCCCCGTAGTAATCGTGTCACGGTAGCTGGATTCTGATTTAACTCGCTGCATGTCCAACAACGTAAATGATTAAAACGATTTGTGCATAACATATACGACAAATACGACTAACTCAACAGATAATCTAAAATAACCTACGAGTACGAAACTAGTAGATCGCCATCAGGTCAGCGGCTCCCCAAGATGGCTCGTGACTAGGTGTGGGGGAGTGCGGGGGGGGAAGCAGGCTCACGTTTCAAAATAGCTAACTATTAGGTTTGCTAACCACGGTACACGCTAGAATACTACACAAAACTGGCAAGTGTTTCCTACGTTAAGTAATAATTACACACGGAATAAATTAAATGTTATGAAAAAAACTAAAGAGGTGAAGAAATCTGGTTAGGTAACATTGCCTAGTTCGGGTCACATGCGGAGAGGGGTGGGGGTATCTTTTGTTTTGAAACACGTTACGCAGCCAACAATGGATAAGCTAGCTGGCTAGTTACACAGTGCAATTTCTGGGCAAGTAACGAGCCGGGTGTTGCCGGTTCACAACTGCGTACAGTAAATAGCTACAAACGAAGCTGGCTCGTTTTCTACCACGTTTTTAAGCCATCAAGGCAAAGGGCAAAAACTGCGCGTCTCATACACTTCGATCAACGTTATTTTCGGACTATTGATGCTTGTGAAAAAAAAACCCAGCCAACCTAAAATTCCATTCCAGTGCCTTCTGACTTAACGCTAGCTCGTATCATATTAGCCACTCCCTATTCACGGTCGACCAGTTTGCCAGGTCAGACCATCAAATTGCGACTTTTGCTTTTATTTTTTTTAAATTGGGAAAACAGCCTTCCCGATTTTCTAGAATATATAAATATTATATGGGAACAACTCTTTCGCTTGAAATCTTTCAATGTCACGAGAGGGAAAGGCGTGCACGGCCAACAGGCGAATGTCAACACTGCGCCACGGCAGGGGAAAAAAAACCCCACCGAACAACCAGGCCTACATACAAACATGGTGCAAATGAACTGATGTAGCTAATCAATATATTGACGGACTATAATAATGCACTTTCGTGAATACTAACATATAATCGCTGGACGATATGGTTTTCACCCCTCGGTGTGTGAAATGCTTCCGAATATAAAATGATCTTACCGTCAAAATCGGTGTATACAGTGTCTTTGAGCAGCGCCCCGGATCCGAAGTCAATCAGCTTCATCTCGCCCGTTCGCAGATCGATTAAAATGTTCTCGTCTTTGATGTCTCTGTGCACCACGCCGCAGTTGTGACAGTGCCGAACCGCTTCCAGAACCTGACGGAAAAAGTTCCTGGCCAGCTCCTCCGGCAAGGCGCCCTTCTCCGTGATGAAATCGAATAAGTCCTTGACGTGCTCTGGCCTTTCCATGACTATGATGAAGCTATCTGAGCGCTCGTACCAGTCCAGCATCTTGATCACACCCCGAAAACCCGTGCCAACCTTCTTCAGGAGCAAAACCTCCATGGGAACACGAGAACCGTTCGGCTGGAATGACAAAATAAAAAAATGCAATTAGTAACATTCATACAAGTCATTCTGCGTGATGAAAACACAGAAAATTGGTCACTGCATCCTTACCAGTTCTCCCCAATCGGACACCCGGTCCTTCGCCACATGTTTGATGGCAACCTGAGAATAAAAATGCAAATAAAATAAGCCTTTGGTCGCCTATCAACAGATCAACTTTGACATCGAACAAAAAGGTAACACATAAAATTTTCAACGCGTAGTATGCTTATTTGGAAATTGGAATCACAGAGCTAACTAGGCATACATGCATATCAACCTACCGGCGCTCCGTCAGCAATCCTCAAACCAGCATACACCGTGCCGAACCCGCCGCTGCCCAACACAGAGCCGACCTGGTAAACTTTCTCGAATGGTTCCCTCTCTTTCACTGTACACAAGAGAATAAAAAATAAACATTAGATTAACAACACCCTCTACATTTTCGTTGCAAGATCAGTCGCCGTGCATGCAAAACGGCGCCGAATGTGGTCGATACAAATGGCTGTCCTCCACCCCGTAACTATCCAGACAGTTAATAGCCTACGCTGGCAAAGTAGTGAGCGACAAATCCAAATGTAGCATTTCCGCTAACCTTGTTGAACTTGAAGCTGGATTTTCGCCGGCATATCCACGGTTGAGATGTGAGCAAAGGAGTTAAGCTTGGAGAGCAGCATTCCTTTTTCCCCGAGTAAAATCCTAAAAGATATGTCCGATTATTCCAATTTGCCTTGCGTTTCGGCGTTGTACGTCTCCGGTGACAGTGCTATGGATCCACGCTGTATAAACAAGAGATATCGCTTTTCATCCAGCTAGCGTGCTAACGCGAGGGCTAAGTCCGCGGATCTATATTTTAAATATAACTAGCGAGCTGTATCGCCGCTAAATATATCCCGAATAAAAATTCAAGTAGAGAATACAGTTAATCCTGAAAATAAATTACAAAATATAACATCAATAAATAATGATTAAGTCTTGCCGTTGTATTGCACTCACAATGACACCGGCAAAGGACTGAAACGTCGTTGAGGCGGTAAGACTGTCTATATATCCATAGTAAAGGAGAGGTCTCCAGCTCGTCACCATTCTCTCCACCCCTTTTTGTACTGAACCAATGGAAAAGCAGCACTGGGCTTCCACACACATGCCAATCACATATGAAAATAAAGAGAAGAATAACCGGCTAGACTTGACGTGGCGGGAATTAAAACGCGCCAAAATATTTTTTTTTCTTTAAAACAAACTCAGCGTCTGAAGTTTGCGAGGAGGAAGGATGCAAGGTCCTTTGGTTACTTTGTAGGAAGGATGATGTGCAAGCGATTCCCTCCAAGCGGAGAACAAGTGCTATTGATTGGAGAGGGTTTATGTATTTAAGTTAGTAGGCTGCTATTTCACTAACACGTTTCCTATAATGTAAATTTAAGCCCGAGCAAATAATTCATGAACATGTTTCCTATAATTTAAATTAAGCCCTTGCAAATAGTAGGCTAACATTTCCAGTAATTATTGACGTTTGGCTTAATCGTTCGCCACGTTCAGTGAATTTAGCAACCAAACCCAGATCGACGTTTTAGCATAGTCCACATTATTCACACTAAAATGCATAACTTTCCTGCGGCTTTGCAAAAACCAGATAATCCCCTTTTAAATAATAATCGATAGCCAAATTATTTAATTAGGCTACCTAACTCAATGGGGTAAATGTACACACTGTGCAGTATGGTATCGTCATATATGCTGGAATATTTAGTAATTAAGTTTTACATTAAAAAAATTAAATAAAAAAAACATTTACTGTGTTGCCTTCCTAGCTGAGGCTACAGTTATAGGTGTGCATGCCACATTCACTCATAAGGCGCCAAAAGACTTTAATTATTGGTTTATCACCTGGAGTAAATTCCGAGCCTGCTACCGTTGAAATAGGGTGTGTGCACATAGTAACAATGAACCTTACCCCAGAACAGAGTAACTAGCTTGCACTTCGCACGATCACACTCCCAAGCCGCCTATTTTACATGTAAATAAAGACAATTTCTTTGAGCGCAGACTCGGCTTTACGGTATGTGTAAGTATTCGTATTTCAACGGCAAAACCTCACCGAAGACACCAATTTTTGGGTATTTGGCCATCAGTGCAACGCACAAGCTCATTATTTTCAATTAAAACGCGGCGATTTAATACCCTATTTGACAGCTATTTGCTTTATTTAGTTGCGCGAACAATACTAACCGACTCTGCCTGCGAAGCTCTATTGAGAGTAGGCGCATACCAGGCATTCTTTCAAATTGGGTGGCCGCGTTTTTACTCGGCTGCAGGATGTGGGAAAGAGGAGATAAAAGGCTACGCTTAACCCCCTCCTCCTCTTGTTTCCCGCGCATATTACTGTTTGAACGGGTCACAATGATTCCCCCCCCCGCACCCCTCTCTAACCCTCTTTTCAGTCTATTCTTTTCCCTCTACACGTCATATAGGCCTATATATATCATAATTTTAGATTCGTAATTAAACAATTCACGTGCGGTCAAAGTGCAGATGCTCTGCATTTATTAAAAGGTATTTTAAAAATATGTTTTTGCTATCACCATAGAGAAACTTCAGCACTTTTTTTCTGGAACAGCCTTATGGACAATCTTTGATACATAGTGAAGGTGGTATTATGGCTTGGGCATAAATGGCTGCCACTGGAACTGGCTCACTTGTCTTTATTGATGATGTGACTGCTGACGGCAGCAGCAGGATGGATTCTAAAAAAAACAACTGCTCAGATGCAACCAAACGCCTCAAAACTCATTGTACACAGCGCTGTGCCTGTCCTTGCAGCTGGAGCAACCAAGGGTTTTTTTCCGGGCCAAAAAGGTAGAGTGCTCTTGACTGGCCAAGTCAGCCACCTGACCTGAATCTAGCTGAACAAGCGTTTTGCTTGCTGAAGACAAGATTGAAGGCAAAACACCCCAGAAACCAACAGGAACTGAATATGGCTGTGGTGCATGCCTGACAGAGCATCACCAGCGAAGATATGCAGAGTCTGGCGATGCCTTTGGGTTGCAGACTTCAGTCAGCCATCAAATGCAAAGGTTTTGCAACCAAGTACTAAATATGCAGACATCGTTTAAGATTATGTTAATTTGTCCGATTTCTTTTAGTCCCCTAAAATGGGGGGACTCTATAAAAAAGGGCTGTAATCCCTACATGGATCTAAATGCCCTAAAATTCTATTTGACAGTCTGCACTGTAACCTCATAATTCACTGTTTCATTTAAAATCCAGTGTACTGGATTACAGGGCCAAAATGGCAAAGATTGCAAAAAAAAAAAAAAAAATGCTTACAGACTGCACTATATGTAAATACACCGTCGTTAATGGACGTTGGTATGTGTTTCTCGGAAGAAAATGCGAGGTCTGACGTGACATCAGTGTTCAGGAATGTGCCCCTGCCCCGTCCTGCTCTTGTTGGGACAAGGCGAGGAGGAGGAGGAGGAGGAGGAGGCAGTTACTCACTGGGGTGTAGTCTGCAGTCTGTCCCACATAAGAAAAACCCAGAATGGAGCAAGGCTTTGATATTTTTATGATTTCCACGCGTGCATTTCACAGACAGATCGACACATGCTCGATAAAAATGTGCATTTTCAAAAAAGCTGTTCTGTATAACTGCGGACTTAAATTTATTTATTTTTTAAAAATGGTTTAAAAAAAGTTGGCGAAACGAGAGGCTGCTGACTAATACTTGCATATAGGAAATAGCTATTCTGTCTGGAGGAGGAGTGTGACAATGCATGCTGTGGATTTTGACTTAATATAATAGAATGAAATCAACTTAAAAAGACTCATGTCTGTTATAATAAAGTGGTGCACTTCTACTTTAATTTGTGTTTTAGTCAAACTGGGTTCCTGGCATGCAAAGTAACAAATATGCAATTTTTTTTTCTGCAAATGAAAAAAATTGCTGGTTGGCTAAAATCAATGCCAAATGTTATATTAACTACTGACATTAATTTCCTTTACTGTGCATTGTTTTGGCTGTGTACTTTTTTTTTTTTTTAGACATTCTGAGGAATATGGCTAGATGTAGCTAGCCACACATAGCACATTTATTGCTGCATAAAAAGGGTTTTTCATACCAGGCGGAAAGAAATGAATGGATAAAGCCACTCCCTCATAGTCAAATGTGCTATCTGCTCTGTTCCTGGTTATTTTTATTTTTTTTATTTATTTTTTTTGGGGTCGGGTTTGGGTGGGGGATTTGAAAGCACAGGAGTCGTCACGGATTTTTGGCCCCATGAAGAGACCTCACATTGGGCCCCACCACCCCAGACAATCCTGTGTTCTAATATTTTTTTTGAGAGCCCCGAGTCAGTTAGGGCCCTTGGAATCATCCAACCCCCCCCCCCCCCCCCCCCCCACCCCACCCGTCCTCCCATACCGCACCCCTGGTCGAAAGCCTCCCTCCCAGATACGATAGCCTCGCTTGGGCTTCCCTAACTTGGGTTAGACGTAACGGGTTGACAGTTGAAATCCGCCACTTTAATCCTTAAAATCCCTGGCTGGACGTGGTGGTGAGATCAGGCTATTGCCACAAGCCGACGGTCACAGCACACACCATTATTTTTCTCTTTTCTTTTTTTGAGCCCAGCGGAGCTGTGTAAGGTGAGAACGGGTAAATAATGGCGCCTGGCGTTGTGTACCGTCCTGTTTTGCGTGTCCCTCAGTATCGCTGACATTTCTCAGAGCTTCTCACCGTGTGAAATCAGCGTGAGAATGCAGCCAAAATGAGGTCAAAAGAGTGTACCACCCCCCACCTCCACCCCTACCAGCACCCCCCCACCCCCACCCACCCCCCTCAGAGGGTTTCACTACTGTTTTGGGATCCAACTAGGTCTGCCTTCCCTCGGTTTAGTTGAACGAACACCGACCCATCTAACGTGTACGCCGTTCGCCATGACAGAAGCAAAAGTACACATCAGTGTTTACAAATTTCATAATTACAATAATTACGATCCTTGCCGTTCATTTTTTCCGCAGTTCACTTATACTCATGAGGTAAACGAGTGCTCTCGTTAAATGTTTTCGTTAAACATCGTTGGCACACTTACATTTTCTCATGGATCGTTTAAATGGTTCAGGGGGATGTAACAGAGAGAGAGAGAGAGAGAGAGAGTTATAACAGGGAAAGACACAATTCAGATATACAGTAGGTGGATTGGAATGTCGAACTCTGTATCCTGTTTTTTAGCGCACTGCTTTTTTTTGTTTTCGGTGAGTTTATAATGTACGAGATAGGCACGTCCTGTTTTCAATTAGCCTTGTTATTTCTTTTCTTCCTTCTTTTTTTTTTTTTTGCAGTCTTGCTGAGCAACACTGAAACCTGAAAACAGTCAGACAGAAAAAGCTGACATCAGGAAAGCCCTCCAAGGGGAGCCCCCTGTTAAACTGCCTGACGGGGGCGGGGGGGCAAGAGGGAGAGAGAGCGAGTGAGACATAGAGAGAGAGAGAGAATGGAAATCAAAACATCAGTCAGTGATTGCCTAGTAGAAAAAGAAAACAAGAAGCTAGGCTTTTAACATTACAATATTGAGAGATAGAGGTTGAGAGAGAGAGAGAGAGAGAGAGAGAGTGAAAGAGAGACTGGGAGTGAGAGAGAAGGGAAATCAAAACAGCGGTCGGCGATGGCCTAGTAGAGAAAGAAAACGAGAAGCTAGGGCTTTTAACAATTACAATATTGAGAGAGACAGAGATTTAGAGAGAGAGATAGAGAGCGAGAGAGATAGAGGTAGAGAGAGAGAGAGAGAGAGATAGATAGAGCTACAGAGAGATAGAGAGAATGAGAGATGAGCCGTGGGCTTGCTTATTATAGCTGGGGGGGGGCGGTTCACACAGAGAGTCTGAAAGGGAAGACGGACCTGCTCGCAGTTGCTGGCAGAGCTTCAGGAGAGATGACGAGCCGTGTGGCAGCTGCTGGGTGTATATTTAGAGAGGGGGATGAGAAGAAAGATGGCAGGGTAGGGTGAGAAGAGGAGAAGAGTTTGGACCGAGAGGTACCCTGTCTTACGGAGGAGTTGGTGCAAAGTCAAATCGTGACCAATATAACCGCTTGATGTATTTTACTACAATTCCCATGATTCAATGTTCCCAGAAGTCGCCCATTTTTGGAGCAATTAAAGGAAGAGGAGCCTCATGGGAGAAAGTAGCCTGGCTGGTGGCAGAGAGGTAGCAGAAGCATTTTGTCACTGTATCTTCTGACCCTGAGAGAAAAAAAATGGTCCGATCGGTCCCGAGTAGGACTACTTCAGGTCAGAGGTCATCCTGCCACCCACCATCGTCAACCCCCTGGCGCTTAAACCTTCGACCTTTGCTGGAGGTGGCCGTACCGGCACACGGGAGGGCCTGGGCGGGAGTGCGTCACCGGATCCCAGTGAGCTCATCTCGGCCTGTGTTATGGAGACAGGGGACAGGACCCCAACATCTATCAGCGGGCCTAACATGGATGGTGTCATAGCACCGGTATAGCTTTCCAGCTCTAAGCCGCTTTACATCATCGGAGATGCCAGCCGCATTAGAGGGGAGATCTCCCACTGACCAGTTGTCTTCCCAGGGTACCCCCCTGCTGCCCCTGAACTAAAAGTAGCTTGACCCAGAACCCCCCCCCCCCCCCCCAACTCACACAGATTCCCTCTAATGCTATTTGCAAAGCACAAGGATAGAAAAGCGAAATAGATAAATATAAACACTATAACCACTGGTTCACATATATAAACATTATAACCATTGGTTCGCAGATATCAACATTATAACAACTGGCTCACAGATATCAACACTATAACCACTGGGTCACAGATATCAACATTATAACCACTGGCTCACAGATATCAACACTATAATGATTGGTTCACAGATATCAACATTATAGCCACTGGCTCACAGATACCAACACTATAACCACTCACTCACAGATATTAGCACTGTAACCACACACTTCATATACTGACACTGTAATCACTCCCTCACAGACTGTGGCAACGTAGTTGCCTGGTCCCTAAACATCGATCGCCTAATCACAGATAGTGGCGCTGCCCTGTCCTTCACAGACAGTGATGGATCTCTCACAGGGCTGCAGATCATATCACTTCACTGACAGGCGAGCGCTCTCTCAACCCCCCCCCCCCCCCCCCCCCCCCCCACCCCGGCTTGCCAGCCAGCACTAACAGGGACCACTCCCCCCCCCACATAGCGGTGGCATCAACGAGGCCTCGTGTTCCTGGCGTTTACGTCAGCGAGGGGGCGGGGGGGGCGGCCGCTTTGGGACCGGGAGTGTGACCTGGGGTGTCACACACCACGGGCGCGGGAGCGTTATGCCATGCCTGTGTAATGGAAGCTCCGTGTAGAGCGCTGATATTTGGATGCCCTATCAGCAGAGCACCGGAGTGACAGCGACATAGTGCCCCATCTGCCGAAAAGCAGCACCCCCCCCCCCCAATCCCACACCGCCCCGGTCTTTTAATAAACCTTGCTCCTGCAGGCATGCGGTACTCCAGCTGTCCTGACCAATCCAAAAAAACCAGCCCCTATTCCCCAATCTCCATGTGCTCCCTCTCTCAGCCAGCTCAGAAACCCTCCCCCTCTGGAGAGCATGCCACTCCTCCAACAGGTGAACTTTTTTTTTCCTTTTTTTCTCTCCACTCAGAGTCACATGGGCCTCAGTCACCCCCGAGATAAAACATTATCTGCTGGTCACGTGACCACAGAGTCCCATCAGCCGCAAGCCCTTTGCCCGGCTGGCATCCGGCCTACAGGCTGGCTTCAATTTCATTTAATTTATTAGTGCATTTGACAGGGACAGTGCACATTAATAGCGATCTCTGTAAATGTACCAGAGTTAGCCAGGAAGGGTCGTTTTCGTCTGTAGACCCCCGAGCTGCATGTTTGTGGCTGTGGGGAGGAAACCGAAGCACCCATAGGAAACCTATCTGAACATGGGGAGAACACTCCACGTGGAGAGGATCTGGGCTGGCCGGGACTTGAACCCGCAACCTCCTTCTTGCGAGGCCTTCCCAAGCCTGCCCAAGCAGAGCTCCATCCCCAGCATCCCACAGCCTGGTGTGGGAACCCGCTTCTCCTGCGACTACCTGTCTGCACCGCTAACCCGCCTGTCTGCACAGTTACCCACCTCCACAAACCTGTCTGCGCAGCTACCCACCCGTCTGCGCAGTTACCCGCCCGTCTGCACAGTTATCCACCACCACAAATCCATCTGCGCAGCTACCCACCTGTCTGCGCAGCTACCCACCCGTCTGCGCAGCTACCCCCCATGCAGGCCCAGGCCGCTGGCTCTCTGTCAGTCCCTCTCGCTGTCCCACTCCCTCTGACGTATTTGCACAGGTGTAAATGCTCATCGCTGCGCTTGGTCTGATGGTTTAGGCTGTCTCTTTGTACAGGACGGCTAAGTTAAATACGGCGTGCCATAAAACACCAAACCCTCCAGGGTTTATTGAACGGCAGCACTAGTTTGCCACCGGGGCGCTATATTCTATAAGTGTGATCGTACACATTAGCTGCACTGCCACAGATACTGGGGAGTAAGCTGTCCATGCTGCTGACGTAAACTGTGTACATCTACTGCAAGTCACTCTAAAACAAAATGTATTTTTACGAGCATATTTTAGGCATATCATACCAATAGAATGCCTAAAAACTTAAATCTATTAAAAGATGTATCGTTGTTATCCCTGCATTATTTTGTGTAACAGCAATGGGCCTGACACCTGTATTTTTTGCAGAGGACAGTAATCGCATCTTGTGGTTCATTACATCCCTGATACCCCGATGATGTTTCCAGCACCACACAGGGAAAAGTTCACCGGGTCTCCACAACGCACTCCCACGTAAACACAAAAGCCTCACTGTCTTGTGTGTAAACCCCCCCCCCCCCTCCCCACCCCACACATAAAAAAACATCCCACCTGACCTCCCAGTACACTTGTTTGCCAATAAATCAAAGGCGACATCCTAATCAACTTTACAGCTGTTCCAAGACCCCGTTTGCCGATATTCAATGTGGTAAGTGGGCTGAGACAAACAAACAATGACAGTAAAACATGGGAAAACTGCCTGTGCAGTCCCTTCTCTGTTTGACAGCTTTCCTGTCAAAATACTAGCTTGATGGAGCACATGCCCGGTAGGTCAGTAGCTCAATTATCCATTTACGGTGTGAGAACACAAATACAGTACGTTGTCCTGAGTGTTCTAATGCTGATGTAACAATCACTACTGGTAACCGATAGCAACGGAATTCTAGAACACTGATGAAGAATTTGAAAAAAAAACATTCTAGAAGACCTACTGTCAGAGGGTTAGACCAGTCCACAGGCCAATATACCAGTACTGAGAACACTATTTTTCCATGGCCTGCTAAGTCAATGGCTAAAAGGTGATGACTAAACCGTAACACTGTGAGAATCACCTTTAATTTATATACAACCAGTAACACACTTAAATGGCTTTCCTACTGTTAATTACTTACTCTTCAGTGCTCATCCCCATTAATGAGTAAAGCAGGAGGACGGTTGATTATAATGCTCAAGACAGGAATCTGTCAGTCTGTCTTTCAAATGAAAGTACATATAATAATGAGCCCTCTCGTGGTTACGATTACACAGACAATAATGATTATGACAATAATCATTGCCATAACGTAAAAAAAAATCATTTTGTGACTGTTATTAGAAGGCTGATCTAACCGTTGTTTTTGGGATTAGCCAGCGTGCTGTGCGTAGACTGAAAGGCCAGCTGCTTCGCCGTAAGTGATGGAGATTTCCCAGTAATTGAGAGAGACAGGAGGCCGCCTGCACAGCAATGGAGAAAGCAACACAACACAGCACACGAAAAAAATGAAAAATGAAATAAAAGCACAATGCTGATTAGCCTTCTTAATATGCAGACACATTTCAGAATATTAAACATGCTCTGATGCTAACAGAATTAAACAATATATGTAGCAATATAAATATAAATGAAGCCGCTCTGGACTAGAGCGTCTGCAAAACGGCAGCAATGTAACGTAATATGAATGGAATAAACATGCAAAATTTGAGGAAGGCTGTGTTTCGTAAGAGAGCGTACTACACCGTGCAGGTTTATGAATAGATTTTTACTGCGGCAGCATCTGGTTCATTCAGGTTTTAAGGAAAGTACAGAGAAGCACCCTGAATAATGACTATAGATATGACGTATATTCCCAAAAACAGGTACTGCATTAAGCATTAAATTAAGCATTTAAGCTTTAGTGACCACGATATTTTCCATGACAGAGCACCAAAACCCCCATCCAAAAAAAGATGAGTCACAACACTAGTCAAATAAAAAACACTATTGTGTAGGTCGACACCAGAAGAAAATTTTGTGGCTCACATATTAACAGTGTGCATCAGAGGATGAGACTTTACACCTTACAGGTTAAGAGCCTGAGAGTTGGAATGGAGACATGGACCCTCGGCAGGAAAACATTAACAAAATGAGATAGTTTAAAAGGAAGGTATCCCCTTTTCATTTAACGCTTTAAAAAAGGACCCTACGAATGTATGACTTTGTAAGACTACAAAGGTTGACATAAAAGAAGGGAAAAAAGGTTAAGTAAAGAGACAAAGATAAACTGAAAGTAATACTTCTAGCCCGGGGACCCCCTCAGCTCTGCAAAACCAGTTTAGGCTGGTACAAGCTAGAGCTAGCTCCCGTCCCCTGCAGCTAATGGGCCAGCACATCCAACAAAAAAAAAAAAGCATATGTGCAAATTTTTTCACAGATCCATCTGCCTGGAAAACTTCACGTAGAGCTACATTTTCCTTCCTAGCTGTTGCATAAACTTAAGAAATAAAAAAAAAACTGCAAAAAAAAAAAAAAAAAAAAAAAAAAAACACAAAAAAAATGTGAAACACAACAAACCACGTCTATTTTAGGTAAAACACAGCTTCCATACATAACTGCCCTTTTTCCACGTGTGTGATTACAACTCCATTATAGTTTCCGTTGTAATTTCGGGTTTCAGCCGGGGTGGTTCGGTGGTGCGATGAAAACAGCGCTGGACGACGTCGCGCCTCCTCTTCCGACCCGCGCTCCCGGCTGCTTCGCCCCAGAGGCGGCCACATGAAAGGCCCGGAATGTGTCACTTGGGTGAGAGCGTGGCACGGCCGTTAGAGAGCTGGGACCCCGTAACCCAAAAAGATTACAGGCCGGACTCTCAAGATGGAGGACGGGCAATTGTACCGGACCGTCCGGGACTTCTTCGGAACCTTAATTCCTTTAGAGAACACCCAGTGTCCCAGCTGCTATGATATATGCAAGCTGCACAGGACCACGGTATGTATTAAGAATGTGAGGAACGTTAATGTGAAGCCCCACCCCTTGCTTCTCTCTCAACCCAACTGACAAACCTTGTTTAATATATATGGCTTCATTGCAGCACAAAAAAGCCAACGACTGTTTCTCGTTTTATACTGCAAAGTATGCGCTTTCCCCCCCAAGTCTTAACAGTGGCCTTTCCCCCCCACTTGTTAGTAGGCCAAACGGAGCCACTTCCCTCAGCAATCAACAACAAAAGATGGAGTAGATGCCTGCAGTTTCTACTCTCAGTATACAAACCCAAAATTTCAACTTAAAAAAATTATACTAAAAAAAAAAAACTGCAAATGGCAAATTTTACGTTGGTTTTGGTTTCCTTCTATGACAATAAGACAACTCAGCTGGAGAAAAAAATGTACTCTTTTAAAAATGAGGACACTGGTTTCCTGAAGAATAATTTTTTTTTTTTTTTAAAGATTCGGCCTCCTTAGTTTAATGTGTGGCATGTGAGCCAGTTTTCCACCCTGCAGTCCCCTCAGTTAACCCCAGCTGAAGCCAGTTAAGAGCAGGCTTTTTCCCCGCACACAATGTCCCCGGCCAATCCGGAGGCCCGATTTTCCCTCCACTTCGCACATAAACGTTTTCGCGTGACCCTCCGAGGAGCCTCTCCCTCACGTGACCCGAACGAGAAGCTGCGCCTTGCCAATCCAGCCAGGAAATAGAAGCCCCTTTGATCAGCTTTTCCAACCGAACGGCGCAAGGCCACCTGATTCCTAATGAGGAAAGCGCTGGCGACCGGGCTCTCGTGACTCGTGCCCTATTGGACACAGGCTGAAGCGTGTCACAATGGGGGGGGGGGGGCAGTCCAGTACTTGGAGACGTTCTTTGCTCCTGTAACCAGGAAAAATGCATAGAATGCGGTAGCCATTTTATGCAGCTCTGAGTCATAATTGTTTTCCCCGCTTTCACTTTTCAGATATTAACGTGGAGAGGCCAGACGACAGTTGTCCTCCTGTCAGTCGGACCTGAGAGAAATAACTGACATCCCCCCGCCCCCCGCCTCCCACTGCCTCTGCTCCTTCCCTGACCTCCCTGTTACTAAATTAAGCAGGAAAGCAGGACTTGGGAAATACTTCCCAATGAGGGAACAGGGGAGGGAGGGAGGGAGGGAGGGAGGGAGGAAGGGGGGGTGGGGGGGGGGGGGTGATTTTTTTTGAGAAGCAGGAAGTAGGATTGGGTCAGACACTTCTGTGAGGTCCTTCCTCAGGTAGCCTCCCCCCCCCCCCCCCACCACCACCGCACGGTTCAGGTTGCACAAGGGTCCTGACCCAGGGGATCATGGGAAAGGCCTCCGGTCAACATCAAAGATGGGGGCAATGTGGGAAAGGGCCGTGGAGGTCCCGGAGGTCACGCACGGGTCAGCTTTCATGTCAACACAGGCCCGGATCCGAGTCGCAGAGAGGAGAGCGGAGTACCTGTCCAGCCCCCGCCAAGACACTCAGCCGGGAAATTACCCCCACTTGTCTCAATTAGAGGGCCACTACTGAAAAGCCTCTGCTTTGTTTCAGTGAGGGGAGATTTGGGGGGGGGGGGGGGGGGGGGGGGGAGGGTTGTCAGGGAGGGTTAAATTGTCTCAGAATAACAGGGGTAGACAGGAGGGTCTGGAGGTGACCACTGATGCCCCTCCTCCCCCCCCCCGTGCTTCTCCTCCCAAATCAGCCTGTTCTGCAGCATTTCCCCCCTCTCCACCTCCCCCCCCCCCCTTAGCCTGTACTCTACTACTTGTGACTGTCTCAGCCCAGTTTGGGTGGGGCTCCTAGATAAGTCCTAGACCACACTGTGTTTCTTCCTCACCCACTTTTTTCTTTAAATTTGTTTAAAAGAAAGAAAAAAAAAACCCAAAAAGAACTTATGCAAATAAATAATGGAATAAATGTGGGGTTTGGAAACACCACAGTCAAATACCACGTTGCTCAGAAATGCTCACGGTTCTGTCGGAGTCTGCCACTAACCCTTCCCCAGGGTGAGGATATGAGGACCGCAGCGAGGTGCGGAACACGTGTCGAGCTCCTCACACTGCAGCCTCCCGCTCATACGGAGGCGTGCGGCACTGCCAGTGCAAGCAGGTGGGTGTGTCAGCAGCAGGGTGGAGAGAGCCAGGGAAGAGACCGCACACTGTTACTGCACACTGCACCGCACACAGCTGCTCCTCCCGTGTATGCACATGCACTAAAACACAAGGGTTTTATTTTTATATTTTCTAGTGTCCTTTAAAAAAAAAAAAAAAAAAAAAAAAAATTTTTTTTAAGTCAAGCAGTTTCTTATTATGGACTCATTAATTGGTGGTTAAACCTTAAAGGTGTGAGGTCACAAATGTGCGATTAGAATGTTGTTAACTGAACATTCTAATGATGACGTCACAATCACTACTGCTAACTGAAAGCAATCGAGTTCTAGAACACTGACTTGAATTTTGAAAAAAAACATTCCAAAAAACATAATCTTCAACGGGTTAAACATAAGAATAAGGCGAAGCGGCACATACAACTGACAATCAGCTTTTAAAGATGTTTGATCAGTCTTTTCTCCTCCTGAGCACACACACCAGGCTCAGTTAAACAACCACGCCTCTCAGAGTTAAAACGTGCCCAGGATATACAGGTCCAGCTGTGAGGTGCTGGGCACGTGTAGATATACGTGTAACAAATTGGGTAAATCCGCGGCAGGTCTTTTAAGAGGAAGTATTTACAGTAGAAACCAGATAGGACGGGATTCATTTCCTGTAGGCGAATTTATCGGGGGCCGATCTACAGCATCCGCACGGCGTGTATGAATTTCTGTGTGACGCTGCCCCTGGGAAATGATGTTGTTTGCAGGCTTGTAGTTCCACTGACTGGATACTGTTACTTTGAGATGCGCAGTAACTGAAACAGTTGAGTAAGGCCTTTTGAATACGGCTGAGTTATTCAGTAAAACACGAGGATCAGATACTGTTTGGCTAGTGAAAAGAGGAGGGGGGGGGGGTTATATTCTTGCACCCGTGCCCAGTGAAAGAAGCCAGCGCCAGCTCTGTCCTGCAGTAGTACATGAAGCATGGTAGCAGGTGTGGTGCTGGGCCCCCCCACCCCTGCCACCCCCCCCCCCCCCCCCCCACTTCGGTAATGGGTTTAAGGGTCAGAGGGCTGAAAATTGTCCTCCGGGAGGTGATTGAATTAGAGGTGGGCAGGAATCTGCTGAAACTGGAAGAAAGACTGTCTCATGTCACCTTCCTGGGACGTCTAAAAGGGGGGGCGGTACACTGCCCGCCCCCCCACCACCCCCCCCCCCCAAACCTAAACGCCCTAAGGGACCTAAGTGACATGCTGCCTGCATCAACACTGCCCCCGCCCCCCCCCCCCCCCCAACCCAACCCCTGACCCCCCACGCCGCAAGCCCAAAGAGGAAGCAGAGTAGGGAGCATCACTCTCTGTTGTGATTTTTCTCTTCCTTGTTAGACCACTGACATCTGCCCCATGCGAAGTCAGGAAGGGGAACTCCCTCTCCTGCCTCTTTAATAAGCCCCGCCCCCTATGTTTCCCGTTTGCAGTTTCCCTCCCGTATGGGGAAATTTTCACTTTGTCTTTTTTTTTTCCACTTACCTTTTTTGAACGGGGGGGGGGGGTTCCCCTTTTGACTTCTGTAGAATCGAAAAACAAAAACAAACATCACGGGCTGTGACATCACAGCGCTACATCTTTACTTTGTTGTGTGCGGGCGCCATGGTTTCCCTTTTCGGGGACCGCGGTGTGTGTGCTGCCCCCAATTTCAGATCCTCTGGAGCAGACGAGGGTTTCGCGTGTGGCCATCATGATTTACTTTAGCCCCTGTAAAAACTCATCTTTCTGCTCCAAGGATCTTTGGATCTCTGCGTATTTGCCACAAAGTTATAAAGGCAGTGTAAATAATGTAATGACTGATACTTGCAGGTTCAGGGAGACAGTGAAACGTGTAACCCCAAAAGTTTGTCCTAGTGAGTTCATTTGCTAGACCAGCCGGTGTGCTTGTGAGACTTGGACGTTTGACTACGCGAGTCTGGGTGGCTCCAGCAGTGTGTCTCGCTCAGAGCTGAAATTAAACACACGCCTGTGAAATAGAAAAAAAAAAAAAAAAAACAAACAAACCAAAAAAAAAAAAAAAAAAAAAAAGCCTGGAGATGAACTCCTCTGTGGAGGCCCAGGCCCACAGTGACCCAGGACGCCAGGACACTGACAGGGACAGTGGACGAAGGGAGGAGCTAGACCCCGCCCCCCCCCCCCCCCCCCCCCCCCCCCCCCCCCCGCCTCTACAGTCCTGTGCCGCAGGGCGCCACGTGCAGCACCCAGAGGGAGAATAGGACATGCGCTAAATGCAGCGCAAACTCACAAACACACACACACACACACACACACAAACAAACATGCACGCACTCACATACACACACACGCACACACAAACACACACACACACACACACAGACGCGCTTACACACACACACACACAAGCATGCATGCACATACACCCACACACCCCCTCACACACACACACAAACACACACACACACACACACACACTCACACCCCCTCACACACCCCTCACACACACACACCCCCCTGCCCTCTCTGACTCAAGGTCTCCACGACGGACGTGCGAGCCTCACCCCACAGCAGGATCTGTCCTCCCCTGAACCGCACACCGTGGCGCTAGGTGGGGTTCTTAAAAAGGACTTCTGAAGGATTCAAATCCGGGGGAGGCTGGAACATCCCCCCCCCCCCCCCACCCCGCAACGCTGCAGCAGTGACTCACCTCTGAGGGTGAGGCCAGAGTCCCTGTGTGTGTTCTGTGCTGATGCTTACAAACAAGGGAGGGGGGAGGAGGGAGGGGTGTGTTCCGGGAGGAGGAGGACTGCTCCAAGGGGGGGGGGGGGGGGGGGGATGGTGGAGGGGGTGGGTGGTGGATGGTGGAGTGGTGGGGGGGGGGTGTGGATGTTGGTGGTGGTGGTGGTGGAGGTGGAGGGGGGGGTGTGGATGGTGGTGGTGGTGGTGGTGGTGGGGGGTGTGGATGGTGGTGGTGGTGGTGGTGGTGGTGGAGGGGGGTGGATGTTGGTGGTGGGGGGGACGGGAGGTGGGGTGTGTGGTGTTGGGAAGGGGGATCCCATCGTAGCGTCGCCATACCAGCGTTTGACCAAACAGGGCGGTTCCTCTGAGCGAGTGAGCTGACCCATGATGGAATTCCAAAACAACGCCCCCCCCCCCCCCCTCCCCCCTCCTCCCTCCAACCTGTGTCAGCTGCTGACCGCCCCCCCGTGCCAGTTCCCTCACTCTGCTGCCATTCCCAGCAACTATGAGACAAGGCCGTAGGAATGTTTAGGGTTACCCGTGGAGGGAAAGAAGACTCCTCTCTCCCCCCCCCCCCCCCCCCTTCCCCTTACCCCCACAACACACACAGGACAGGAGCACGGCTAGCTCTCCCATTTCACCTTTCCCTTCAAAGCATGTGCTGTAGCCTGTCAGCTCTAGTCCGAAGTGCAGGTCTCTCTCTTTCTCGCTCGCTCGCCCTCTCGATCAGAAGATTAACCATCACTGAAGTCATTTGATGCTGAAAAAAAAAAACAAACAAAAAAAAAACCACTGCCAGTGTATTTCTACGGAAATTAATTCTGCGATAATAATATTGACTGTGGGAGCCTCTGTAGACTTTGGTTACGGACACTGGCTGTAGCCACACGCACGTACACACACACGCACATATATGCACACAAACACTCATGCAGGCACACCCGGACGCACGTGCACAAACAGAAACAGGCACACACACACACACACACACACACACACACACACACACACACAGCTGGTACATACTCAGTGACAGTAATAGACAGAATTCAGAAAGGCCTCCAAATGCACACCAAGACAGTTTTTTTTTTCAGGCCTGGTCTCTATGGTTTCTTGTCATGTAATATAATAGCGTCTATATAATTATCATTTCACCGTAATCAGTTAAATGCAGTGTGTTTCTCCCCTTTTCGACACTCTAACCGTAATAACTCTGAGGCCATTACTAACCCTGCCATGACCAGGCGGGGCTTTTTCTCACTTTTGCCATCAGGAGAAAGAAGCTTTGCCTCCGTTATCCTGATTAATCCTAACCCCCCCCCCCCCCTTGCCACCCCCCCCCCCCCACCACCCACAACAAATGGGTTCAAATGATAGCAGGACATTCACCTTTCCCTGCAAAAACATAAGAGCTTTCTTTTCACCGCAGTGACCTTGACATTTTTTTTTTTTTTTTAAACAGAGGAGAACACATTCACTGCAGAAACCAAAAAAAGGAGTCAATCTTAACAGGTATTTTAGTCGTCGGACTTAAAATTTTATTTCTATTCTATTTCTAATTTGTTTTTCTAAATAAGTAAAAACTACTGCCATTCAGGTGAGACAGTTTTACTCATTTCAAAATTTTCCAATGGGGGTAGGAAAGTAAAAAGTACCTTGAAACTAATACTTTCTACTTGACAGTTTTCAAGTCTCATTACAAGACTGAAACACTTGTTAAGACAGACCTGTATTGCAGTGTGCAGCAGGGTCATTGTAATACAGCACAAATCATTAATTTCACCTTGGAGCCCAAGAGGCAAGGGGGGGGGGGGGGGGAGGGGAGGGGGGGGGGGGGTAGACTCCAGGAGGGCAGGGTGCCATTCACTGTGTACACGGAACAGGGAGGGAGTGTGTGTGTGTGTGTGTATGAGAGAGAGAAACAGTGGGTGAGGAGAGGAGATTTAGAAAAGGATTAATATTTATTTAAGCAGAAGATCTCATTACGTTAAGAGCTGACGTGTTTGATGATCTGTGTTACCGCTTTGGCAATATTGTGAGCGTCGTTTCGGCATCTTTACGGGGAAATCTGAAGGACGGATTGAGAGAGCAAGTGGATGAGAGAGAGAGAGAGAGAGAGAGAGAGAGAGAGAGAGAGGGAGACTGCTACCCATATGGAAGACGCTGAGATGTGATTACATGGTGCATGAATGAAATTCATATGTTCTAAATGGCCCACAGATGCTGGGGGTTATGCAGCTGACAGACTGAGGGCCCTCTCAGCTGGTATGGAAGCCTGACAGGAACATTTCGGCGTGTGTGTGTGTGTGTGTGTGTGTGTGGGGGGGGGGGGGGGCAGCCTTCCAGCTGAGAGAGAGGAACACACAGCCCTGAGCCTCGCTGCAGAGCTCATATCTCACACCACCACACCTGACACACCCGCTGCAGACTGCAGGCACAGGGGGCTCCAGCAACACATCGAACCGCTCAGCAGCTGGAGCAGCCTGAATGTGTATATACACACGCATGCACACACACTCACACACACACACACGCATGCACACACGCACACTCTCTCACTCACACACACACACACGCTCGCTCACTCACTCACACACACACACACGCTCACTCACTCGATCACTCACACACACGTGCACACACACCACACAGACACATTCTCTCTCTCCCTCTCTCTCACACACGTGCACACACACCACACAGACACATTCTCTCTCTCCCTCTCTCTCACACACGTGCACACACACCACACAGACACATTCTCTCTCTCCCTCTCTCTCACACACTCTCTCACACACGCACAGACACACACACATTCTCACTCACTCACACACACGTGCACACACACCACACAGACACATTCTCTCTCTCACACACACACACACACACACACACGCACACAGACACACACATTCTCACACACACACGTGCACACACACCACACAGACACATTCTCTCTCCCTCTCTCTCTCACACGCACACACACACACACACGCAAACAGACACACACACATTCTCACACTCACACACGGCAGCAGCTCTCTCCTGACTCTAAAGCTGCCCTCCTCTCCACTCATCTTCCCCTCTGAAGTTGGGCTCCACATCCGCTCATGGATGGGGGGGGGGGCGGGGAGAGGGGGGGGGTTATCAGCCCGGCTGCAGCAGGGGCTCTTCAGCGGACAAACCAGGAGCCCCTGAACGTTCAGCGGGGTCAAATCAAAGTTAAAAAGACGTTTGTTTTTTTTTTTTTTGCGTGAAGTGCTTGTGTTCTCTGCAGCGCCCGGTCAGGCAGGCTGGCAGGCAGGCTATTCATAGCCCTCAAACTGCTTTCCCTCTTCCATCCAGTGACTCACGCTCCGCTTCCTGCTTCCGTAACGACCGACCGTAACCTTTTTTTTTTAAAAAACAAAAAAACAAAACAAACAGAGCGAAGACGCAGGAGCCATGGAGAGAGGTCCCTGCCCATGTTTACACTCACCGGCCCCTTGACGTCAGTCCTCCAGCAGGCAGGCAGGCAGGCAGGTAGGGACCTCGCGGAGAATTAACATCGCCCAGCGAAATTGTTTACTCAACCGGCCGAGTAGGGGAAAATGACAGGTTCTAAAATTAGAGCACCGTGAAAGTGTGTGAACAGAGGTGGTGCATGCGTGTGTGTGTTTGTGTGTGTGTGTGCGTGTGTGTGTGTGTGTGTGTGTGTGTGTGCGTGTGTGTATGCTGTGTGTTGTGTGCTGCGTGTGCATGTGTGCTGAGTGTTTTATAAAAAAAATATGTATACCAGCACTGGCATCAGCAGAGACGGGGAAACTCGAGCACTGACCAGACGTCAGAGGGACTGACATTGGAGACTCCTGGTTGACCCCCGGGTTCAGAGTCCGTCATCCCCAATTTCATCCTGCCTCCCCTCCCCTCCCCTCCCACTCGCGCTTGCTCCCTCTTAAGGTTACTGTAGGCCAGGAATAGACCAATAAGTTCAAGTTCAAACAGCCATTTTTATTTTTATTTTTTTTAATTAGGAGAGCTAGTTTCCAATAAGATCCAGGATAGGGTCTGCTGGGGTGAGTTGGGGTCACCTGTTCTGCTATACCACAGAGAGGGACTCTTACGATCTACGGGCCATGCCAAAAACTTACCCAGCATGCTTTGCGCATAATCTATTTCGGGCTCCTGGATACTGCCAATTACCTGTCAGCGTTCCAGATTCCATTCATATTCTGCATGATAAACTATGAATGATGTGACCTATGGTGACATTTGAATGACATTAGAATATGAAAGATATGACCCTCAGAGTCACCATCAGAACCATCTGAACAGGGTATGAACCCTGAAGTAGGTGAATGAATCAAGCCTTTTCAAGCTCTGTATTACAGCCCACAACGAATAGATTCTCTTTATTAGTTGTGCTATCATCACTGATTCAAGAAGTTAGCATTAAACAGGAATGAGTCACACTTGCCACTTATAAAAAGTTAATGGTACAAGAGTACGATTCCCTTAGTTTACTAACATTTTCATGTCAAGATCAGGCTGAATTTCGAGGTATGAATATTACATAGTACAAGAAATTCTTCAGTACCACTTAGAAATACTTTGACTATGACCCCAATCACTCGCAAAAATAAAATAAAATAAAAAATGCAAAGTATATTACGTTCATAAGACATAAGCCTCATACTTTGAAGATTTTAACATGACACCTTTACTACATGTTCACAGCAGTCCAGTGCATTCCAAAATGGCCCCAAAACTCCCTTTGGCGGAACAACTACCGACCAAAATGGACGTGCTCGAATTCCATTTTGAAAACCAGACAGAAGTCTTAAGTGGCTGCGGCTGGTTGCCTGAATTGTGTAATGAGAGCTCGGGCAGCAATTAAAGGATCAAAGGCATTTACATAACGACTGGTCAAAGAAATGGGACATTACCCAGTATGAACACAGCACAGCACAGCACACACAACACAACACAACACAACATAACACAGCACAGCACAGCCCAGCTCAGCCCAGCACAGCACAGCACAGCACAACACAACACAACATAACAAAGCACAGCACAGCACAGCACAGCCCAGCTCAGCTCAGCCCAGCACAGCACAACACAACACAACACAGCACGGTGGGCCGCAGGGTCGCTGTTTTTTTTGTTTTTCGCCTTAATAACAGCAACCAACTCAGGCCCAAGAAAAGCAGGCGGGGTGAGTTAACTGTGTAGTCGGCCGCTTTAATCGATCGATTTAAGTGCCCAGTGACAACAAAAACCAGCCAGGCCCGCCAGGACCAGGACTGAAGGTCACTGCGAAAAGCTTACACAGCACCTACTGCGTGAACGTTTCTACGGTTCTGCAGATCTTTTCCCTATCAAACCCATGAAATGCTTGACAGCTGCCTAAATGAACAAGATCCAGGCGGTGCTGGGTAGCTCACTCGCAAAAAGCGTCGCTTACGGTGCACGAGTCCAATCCGCGCCAGCGCCAACCGTGGCCCGCGGCCCAGCAGGGGGGTAGCGCACAGTTGGCTTCGCGTCGCCCCGGGGATACGCGGGACGGATTCAGTCGGCGGGGGTGGCGGTGTGCGTTGCCGGGCGACCCACGTCAGCCATCTGGATGCCCGTGGCTGATCTCATTACATGACATCACATTTATTTGGCAGACGCTCTTATCCAAAGCGACGTACAAAAAGTTCATTTCATGGTCATGGGCAACTACAAAACACAGGTTCAATAAGGTACGGTACTCATTTCGTACAGCTAGCCAAGAACACTGTGTGAACTCTATTCTGACCTAACTTATGCCAAGCCAAACTAGGGAGAAGAACAAGCTACAATAGTAGGACAAATACAAATTACCAAAAAGTGCTGGGATGGGGGTACATGTAACATGAGTGTCATGAAAGGGGGGGGGGGTTTAAAGTGAAATGATGCACAGAGTGGTGGCAGTTAGTCCAGGTACATTCTGAAGAGATGTGTCACGGCGGAAGATGGGTAGTGAGGGAGAGGTTTGAAGATCTCTGCGCACGCGTATGATTGGGCCTCCTCCACCTCCTGCTCTACTGCGTGTGTGTGCGTGTGTGTGTGTGTGTGCGTGTGTGTGTGTGTGTGCGTGCTGCAGCTTGTGGCTGCGGTGTGAAAAGAAGCAGTTGGCTCACACCTTGTGTTTTTTTTTTTTGGAGGAGAGCCGACCATGCGGGGGGGGGGGGGGGGGGGCGGTGTGTGTGAGCACACCTGCACATAGTTCACAAACTGAACATTCCAAATCCGGGTGGAATCGAAGAAGCCAAATTAAAAAAATAAAAATAAAAACTTGGCAGATGGGATTTTCTTAGAACTCAGAACCTCCTGTGATGACACACTGTGAGGTATTAGGGGATAATTACCCTGTGATTTGTAAGGAATCAGCCAGGCCCATCGGCAAAGCACGCCCACCATGAGACATGAATCCTGGTGTTCGTACAGCAATGGCAGCAGTAGTAGCAGTAGTAGTAGTTGTTGCCGCAGCAGCAGTAGGAGTAGCATTTCTTACATAACCTTTAAGTGCAGTGCCTGGTCCCCACGCAGGTGAGGCGCACTGCCCTCTGGCTCCAGGTGGGGCCTCTCCCCGCCCCGGGTCCCGGCAGATACGGAAGGCAGGAGAAGTTTTGAAATAGTTTCTGCTCTCTGCAGGCCAGATCGCGTTCTGCATTCCTCGCCTTCCTTGGCAGACGAAGAAGGATTTTCGGTTCAGGTACGCAGGTACGCTCATGGCCGCCGAGCCTCCACCGCCGCCGCGGTGGTGGGTGACTCACACCTGGTGAGCCCTGGCGTGTAAAGGGCAGGTACTGCGCAATCAGTCACAGGTCCGTATGGTGTAACAGGAAGCCGAGGGAACACAAGGGGAGAAAAAAACGTTAAAAAAAATTTTTTTTTTTTTTTTTTACAACCCTTTCTTTCATTCATTCATTATGCTGCTGACGTCAACGACTGAGCGTGGACGCACGGAGCGATATCTCGCAGTGTCAGGTGTCAGGGCCAGGCCTTTACCGGCACAATACGAGGCCACGCGTTTGTTTATGAACGGTCTGCGGAACAAAGCAAACTCTAGAATGCAGGAATCTCGCCGGGACGGATATTTTTCGGTCCCAGAAAGGAGAGAAACGTCCCGGAGCAAGGGGACGTCTTCGCGTCACGACAAGGTTTGAGTCCTGTCCGCCAACGACCTTTTTTGATTTTAAAAATTTTTTTTTTTTGCCCTTTTCTGCTGGAGCGCCAGCAGCAGGTCGTCGACGATTTAAATTTTCCTTGCGCAAACGTCGCTTGGCGGCCCCGTGCGTATACGCTGTCGTCAGTTTTTTTTAGAAATGGCGACCGTCGCCGTCAGCAGAAGCGTCGGCATGGAAACTCGAGCGAGCGCCGCGGCCACGGAAAGCGGTCCGGTGACCGAACGGAAAAACCAGCCGTCCCGCCCCTTCCTGTCCCGTCACATCACGTCACGTCAGACGCCGTAACTCTCCCCCCGTCTTCAGACCCTTATTTAGTCGGGACGTCAGTCGCGCCGGCAGGCCACCACCTTCCTCTTTTTTACGGGAGAGGAGAACAATGTCACACGGCCCCGGCCGGCTGGCCGGCGTCCAATGGAAAAGCGGCGATGCGAAGAACGCGGGGAGGAACAGGAAGCTCTGGAACACCCTGACATATCGCACTGTTCCGCACTGAGCGTGATTTAGACCCCCCCCCCCCCCGCTGTCCCGCCAGAGCCCTGTTATCTCGAGAGCTGTTTTTCTTTGTCCCCCCCCCCCCCCCCCCCCCCCCCCCCCCAGCCCCACCCACCCCGCACTTCTATTAATACTGTTTTATGATCAGAGGACCTCGCTAAATATAGCAAGAGGAACAGTGTCTGATGACAATAGAGAGAGATTGTTCAGGAACAGCGAAGCCTGTGTGTGTGTGCGTGTGTGTGTGAGAGACGCGACCACAATGCATGTCACAGGGACAGAATTTCCAAGGGACTTTACTCAAGCACAAAGGAGGATATCTGTCATTTGAAACGTGCTTAAAAATAACTAGCTATTACTGGCAATGTGGAAAAACAAACAATACTTCAGCACTGTTTTCAGTAAAAAGATAACATTGCATTATTTCCGCACTCGCCAACGAGAACTCATGGGGTTGTCAACGACTACGACCCTGGCATGAGCGGTTGTTGTTATGTCTGTGTTTAGCAGCAACAGACCGTAATGCACAATACGTGTGCTTATCCACTGGAATCTCCGCCATTGCAGAGTGATAATCTGCAGTAGGCAGACTTTGCATTTCGATCCCATCTCTTTGGCACTAAGTAGACAAATTGATCCTTCGTGACTGATTGCAAAACAATTTGACTTTTGGCGGTGGCCTACAGTAAGCACAACGCCTCATTGGTCAGAGAGATTGATGAACACAGCTGGTGAGGACATTTAGCCCTTTAAGGTGTGAGATCACAAATATGTCATTAGAATGTTCTTAACTGATGTAACAATCACTACTGCTCTTTGACAGCAATGGAGTTGTAGAACTCTGATACAGAATTTTGAAAAGAAATAAAATAAAAAAAAACATTCCTACACTCTTCAAATGGCTTAGGTGAAAGATCACAAACATGTGATTAGAATGTTCTTAACTGAATGCCGTAATGTTGGTGTAACAATCACTACTGGTAATCAAAAGCAGTGGAGTTCTAGAACAGTGACTTGGAATTTTGGGAGAAAAAAAACTCCAAATTCCAAAAAAACCTACTCTTCAAAGGGTTATTGTGCTGAATGTCAAGCCCCAGTATGCTGCACGGTTCGGGCTTTGGTGTCTCACTGACATGGATACTCTCATCCAGCAGTCCATTGAATTGGAATTGAACATCAGCACCTTTTCACTCTTTTGGATAGCCTTCCAGACCCTCACACTTGTGGCCTTGCTGTCAATTAGCAGGGTGGTCTACAAAAGGAAAGAAAAAAATATTTGTAATTTAAAAGGTCTTTCTTCCAATAATGGCAAGTCCAACTTAAGTGGTGTTGAGACCAATGTATTCCATTTTGTCAATGACCACGTGTGACTACAGGCCCCTTGCAAATCAATTTGGCCTGAAACCAATTACTCTGTAGATGCCTGTTCTTCTAACTGATGACACACACAAGGTGTTCTAAACCGGCTTTGCTTATGCCACTGAACAGGCTGTGAGAACACGATCACATAGCTGGAGTGCGATGACTCTGCGATATTCTGGAGGTTCTGGGAACCAATCAATCACGACACACTGCATATGGTTGCCGTTGGAATGGTTCCTCATTGTCGTGTCCCCAGGCAACGTGTGATCAAGCACTGCTGTAGACTGAGATCGTGTTTCTGTGTTATTCCTTCCTGAATTTCAGCAGGCTAACTGAATCACCTGTGGCCCAAAAGGTTTTTTTTTTTCTTTCTTTGATGATGATGTGGTGTAATGCTAATGCAAATGTACTAAATAATGTCACGGTCAGTCAAGAATAATCAATCAATCAAATTAAAAATATTTTAAAATCAATATCCATAATCAAAATTCCGATGTAGTTAGAATGTTTTCCAAATGATGCATGTGTAAACTGAGCGTAAATCAAGTGCTTCGATTGATGCTCAGCATGTCATTGAACGGCCAATAGGAATGATCTATTCCAACTCTTCTCCCTATGGGCTCCCCAGGGGAGGAACGACCTGCCCCACCTGCTGCCAGGACAGCAGAGGTCAGCCCTACCTTCCATCGTAACCTGAAGACCATCCCTTCAGGAAACACCTCTCGCCTTCCCCTCCACCCAGATTCCAATTCCCTTCTTCCACAACTTCCTCCTATCTACCCCTTTTTCTCCTATACCTCCCCCCAAAAAAAAAAAAATCTCTACCTTCACCTTCCTTTCCCCATATTCATTCTCAATATAAAGGATTACCTATCGCCAGGGTGTTAGGGTCTGGTCAATACACTCTCATTAATCGCTACCTGGGGTGTTGGCGATTTATGAATTTCTGCCTTTTCTTCATAGGCGCTCATTGCAAGTCGCTCTGGAGAAGAGCATCAGATGCATACATTCAAATTTTTAACTGTCAAACTATACGGTTTCTACACCGGCTAGCAGTCAGAAGGGTCCTCTACAGTCCTTCTGTGTGACATCAGCGTGACATCACAAAGCATGTGCCCGGGCAAGGTCAGGGGAGCTGGAGCCTCTTTATCTCCGTATTAAAAGGTCGCGAAGATCTGCGCTCCCGAGACCAGGGTGAGCCATGTATGGGGCTCGGAGGAGCCGGGGGGGGGTGGGGGGTGGGGGGGAGCCAGAGAACGCGGCATTCCTCCCCAGGTCCACCGTGTGCCGACAGGGAGGAGGTAGCGGAGCATGACGGAAACGCGCACCATTCTTCCGAGGCATTCCGGAAGGTGGGGGGGCGACAGGGGATTGTGTGGGGGGTAATGTCAGGACCGAGTCCAGTCTGGGTCAGTCTACTCCAGAATTCTGCCTCTCCCCCCCCCACTCTTTTATGACTGGAATGCTGGCGAGGTCAGACATTTAAAAATTTTTTTTACAGAACAGCCCTTATTAGAGAATACATAATCGGGACGTGGCCTTCGTGGAAAAGAACAGCTTGACATGCATGATGTCTGTACTTTATGAATACACTTTATGAAGTGTGTGTGTGT
>CM045893.1:5317500-5322500 GCA_025169545.1 Anguilla japonica | reverse complement strand
GCGCGGTAGCGTCGCCATGACGACGCGCGGTCAGCGGCTACACGTCGCGGGAAGGGAAACGGCGCTGCCGCACAAACAAAACAAACAAAAAAACGCCCGGGCGTTTCCCTGGTGTCCAGGGGGTATGAACGCGCGAAGGTGCGGCGGCTTTTCCTTAACCCCTTCGAGCACTTCGCGAGGGGGGGGGGGGGGCGAGGGAAGACGGCAGGAGGAAACGTAGCTCGCAGACAGATGGGGGGGGGGGGGGGGGGGGGCGCGCCTGCTGTGGTCGTAAAGCCGAAAACATCCTGTTTCGCCACCTCGTTGCACAACCTGAGATGAGAGAAGGCCTGAGCCCAGCTCCAAGCTCACCGGCTGCAACAGTGCACGAGCACACCTGAGAACACACAGGGTCTGTGCTGGCAGGCACACCTGAGCACACACGGGGTCTGTGCTGGCAGGCACACCTGAGCACACACAGGGTCTGTGCTGGCAGGCACACCTGAGCACACACGGGGTCTGTGCTGGCAGGCACACCTGAGCACACACAGGGTCTGTGCTGGCAGGCACACCTGAGCACACACAGGGTCTGTGCTGGCAGCCACACCTGAGCACACACAGGGTCTGTGCTGGCAGGCACACCTGAGCACACACAGGGTCTGTGCTGGCAGGCACACCTGAGCACACACAGGGTCTGTGCTGGCAGGCACACCTGAGAACACACAGGGTCTGTGCTGGCAGCCACACCTGAGCACACACAGGGTCTGTGCTGGCAGGCACACCTGAGCACACACAGGGTCTGTGCTGGCAGCCACACCTGAGAACACACACACAAGGGGGTCTGTGCTGGCAGGCAGCAATCAGCAATGCTTAATGGCATCAGCTGTCCATGCAGGTTGTGCATTCCCCAGTCCCCACAAACCAGGGGAGGGAGTGAATGCCAGAGTGAATGTGTGTGTGTGTGTGTGTGTGTGCGCCTGTGTGTGTATGGTTTGTGTGTGTGTGTGTATATGCGTGTGTGTGTGTGTGTACGTGTGTATGTGCCTGTGTGGTTTGTGAGTATGTATGTGTATATGTGTGTGTGTGTGTGTGTGTGTGCATCTTATGTGCGTAAGAGAGCGATACAGAGAGCATCTCATAAATTGTCAAGCTCGATCTGCCTGAAGAAGAACCCTTGGGTTCAAACATCCAAAAAAAAAATTTCTTTTGGAAAATCAGTTGATATTTTTTTTTATCGGTACAGAGAAGCTGTCACACGTCCTGATTCTGACGCTTCCATTCACAGCATAATCACCGGCCTTGTATTTGTCAAAGGATTGGGTTTCATTCAGACTGCTGCGGCCTCGTCATAAATGTTCATATCCATTTTGTTTTCATCTGACAGTTTGTGCTAATTACAGCACAGGCCTATTTTTACAATGTTTGACTGGATATGAAAGTACACATACGCTGCACGAAGGAGCAATGCTAACATACGTCATGGTGACGTCGCTAAGCAACAGAGATTTAACCCTTTGAAAAGTAGGAAGGGGTTTTTTTTTTTTTTTTTTTTTTTTAGAATGTTTTTCTTTTTCCAAAATAAAAGTCAGTGCTCTAGAACTCTGTTGCTTTCATTTGCCAGCGGTGATTGTGACATCAGCATTAGAATGCTCAGTTCAGTCTACATTCTAATCACATGTTTCTTGTGATCTTGCTGCATACCTTAATGGGTTAAAACAGCAGCTGTGTGTACCTACAGCAGCAGTTGGAAGGAGTGTCCTGATGTCCTGTTAAACACCGGAGCCACCTGCCTGCACTAAACACCGGATGTAGCGCCACCTGCAGGTGAGTAATAAAAATTGGCAAATACATGGGAAAAAGTGTCGGGGTGGGGGGGGGGGGGGTTGAGCTTGCAGTGGGGCAGAAAGAGCTGGGAGGGGTGTGAAGAAACAGTAAAACCAAGGGGGGGAGGTGTGGGAGGGGTGGGAAAGGTAAGACCAAAAAAAGGGGGGGGGGGGGGGGGGGGGGGGGGGGGAGGGAGGGGTGGGAAGGGTAGGAAACGTTAAGACTGAAGGGCGGGCGGGGAGGTGTGTGGGAGGGGTGGAATGTGGGGTGTAGAGGAGACCTGCTACCAGTAGGCATACAGCGAGTGGTGATGGGGGGGGCGAGTACAGGTTGGGGGGGGGGGGGGGGGGGGTACAGCACAGGGTGGGGCCGAATTCTGCACGGGCTGTTTACATTCATCTCTGCATGTGTCACCACTGAGTCAGACCAGGCTGGGCTCTGCAGGGGAGAGAGAGCGCACAGGGCTCAGGAACAGGGCTCGATGAGGGCTGGATTAAGGCTCAGGAACAGCCCTACAGGTCAGGATTAACCAAACCCTGAGAGGGAGGGGAAAATATAATCACACAGTAATGCACCGGCCTCCAGTCGGGCTTTGGAGCCCAGAACGCTGGAGAGAATATTATAATTATTACTAATACTTGCTGCACAGTGTTTTTTTTTCTTCAGTTGACTGAACACCTACGTGGCGTCCGGTACATGGAGATCTTACCAAACGCAGAGCGGAGTCATCCCTGACTCACTGCAACATTCAGGAAGCAAGACTTTTCTAATGCACAAGCAGTCGGCACAGCAAGAAGTGCACAAAGTTTATTTGAGTTACGTGAATTCAATCAGACCTTTCTGTCTCCGTACAGCTATGGTCTGTATGACACGATGTTAAATAGCAGCAAGGCCACGTTTGCTATGAGCATAAAACACATACATACTGCTGCATGCCATTGAGTTCTCGTATCTATACCTGCCTGCTCTACTCTGGATCTATGTATGACGCTTCAAGCACTGGCCAGCACTGAGAGACCTGTTTCTGGTTCCAGAGATGAGGCTTAATTTCCTCTGCTTAAGCTCTTAATAACATCAGAGTACGGAGTGCTCTTGAAGAGTATAACTGGTCACTAGTAGGGGAACGTGGAAAAATGATCAATTTTTTTAAAGCATATAACTGGTCGCTAGTAGGGGAATGTGCAAAAATGATCTATTGTTTTTAACAAGGATCTGAGGCGTGTCTGTGTGTGTGTGTGTGTGTGTAGGGGTGTCAATCAATCAACAAATCAATCAAATTTTATTTACATAGCGCATTTTTACAAGGGATTTGTCACGACACGCTTCACAGTTTACCCTGGCCTAAACCCCACTAACAGAGAGCCTGAGGCAGCAGTGGCAGGAAGTCACTTCCTGGAACACGTGTAGGAAGAAAGCTTGGGAGGAACCAGACTCAGTGGGGGGGGGGGGGGGGGGGGGGGGGGGGGGGGGGGGGGGGGGGGGGGGGGGGGGGGGGGGGCAGCGCATCCTCCACTGGCTGCTTCAGGGTACGGGTTCACAAACACAACATCTGTCAGTTTGGGATGGGTGCGCGCGTGTGTGTGTATGAGTTGTGCGTGCGTGCGTGCGTTTGTGTGTTTTTATGCCTCCAAAGTTCTACTGTTGCTCTATGTGATTTCTACTCCCGTCTTTTTTTCCCATCAATGTTTATTTTATTTTTTATTGACGTTGGCTCCAACTCACATCGTCTCTATGAAATGTTCTCAAATAGGTTTTCCATGATATTTTCTTTTTTTAATTTTTTTTTTTTTTAGGAATGCTATATGACATTAAAAAATGAATAAATATTTATGTATTGATCGAGTTGTTTAAGTATCCCTCTACCACAATGCCACTGTAACAGCTCAGTTTGGCTGATGCATCTCAAACAGCGCTACAGTGTCAATAATTAGTTATTGTAAGTGGGCATGCCAAGGTCTTAACAGTGGCATACACAGGAAAGCTGACCAGCTGCAGGTTCTGAAGAAATTGCAGGGAAGCACAGCTGACGCTAAACGTACAGCCTCATTTGGTCTTCTGCTCTGGATGGAAAAGACCATTTATCATACATGCAAACTATATTTGAAAAAAAAAATGCAGGTACATGACTGTATGTCATACTTAACCCTTTGAAGAATAGGTTTTTGGAATGTTTATTCAGTGTTCTAAAACTCCATTGCTTTCTACTGCCAGTGGTGATTGTGACATCAGCATTAGAATGTTCAGTTAACAACATTCTAATGGCATTTTGTGCTCTCCTTAAAGAGTGTTAGATCCCTTTTTTGAGCCTCCAGTATTCATTTGTGCAGCTAAATTGCAGGGCTTGGGGAAGAACGCAAATCCCACACCCCTTAAGGGAACATCCCTGCCTACCTTTGACTGGCAAATGCACTTGAGGCTAGGGCTCACTTACGAGTCCCGCAAAAGCTATTCGCCCAACCTTTTTTTTTTTTAGAAGGAATTGTGATGTCGCGTTCCGTTGAGAATTTGCGTCGGCTTGTCGGCATTGTTCTGAGAGCTGAGTGGTCATGGGGTTCCGTTGCGGGAAAATTTGAGATTGGGAGGAGTGTCTGTGGAGTTCATAAAGTGAGACTTTAACGAGGACCAAAACTCTAATTTATTTGACCTAATTAACATAACAGGATACCAGCCTCCTTGCCTGAACTTACATCACAGACGTACAGCTTCCAGAGAAGCCCCAAGCTCCACCGATGGGCAGAATCTCCAGCCGAACGGAGGAGCAAACTGACAAAGGCCCCGTCCAGACCTGGCATTAAAATGCGTCTCGGGTGATCCGATCACAAGTGGACAGCGCTAACCACAGGTGTGAACGCACCCAGGACGCGTTGAGGACACATTGATATCCGATCACTCAGACCACATTCGGAGGTGGGCTGGGTCGCATCTGGCCACATTCAAGAAGAAGAAGCCACAACAACAGGCGAAATGGATTCTCGTGGATGGAGTACGCGCGAAACACGCTGTCCGATTTCCATCTGGGCCAGAGAAACTGGACGATTCATATCGCAACCGGGCGATTTACGAGGAGATTTCGAAAAAAAGATGGAGGGGGAATGGATACAGTCGACCACGGTTAAAAATAACACCGCGTTTGGTCTTTGCAAACGGAAACGATGTACGTGATAATTTGCATATTGAGCGGGGAAGTGAGATCCGAT
>CM045893.1:5287500-5312500 GCA_025169545.1 Anguilla japonica | reverse complement strand
CGAAGCGTAACCACAGTAACCGTAGTACTACCGCCGCCGAGCCGCGCCGCGCGCTACGCTGCTACGCTGCTACGCTACGCTGCTATGCTGCTGCAGCGGCGGCTCTGGCGCTTCCTGTTCGCCCGCCCGCCCGCCCGCCGGCCCGCCGGCACAGGAAGCGGTGGCGGAGCGCGCCGCGAGGAGGAGGAGGAGGAGGAAGTAAACACACGCCTCACCTCAGGTGCCCCCCTTTTTCTTTTTTTATTTGTTTGTTTTTACGTGCTTCTCCGGGGGGGGGGGGGTCCGCTCCGCGCGGCAGGCAGAGCGCTCGGCGGGTTCGCGCTCTCGCTCCGTCCGTCTTCCGTCTTTCCCTCCCGCCTCGTCGTCTCCCCCCCCCCCCACCCGCCTCGCTTTCCCTCCCCAGGAGGCCGACCGGCTCGGCTGTAAAGTTCAAAGCCAGCGTTCTCAGCCCCTCCATTTTGAGAGAAAGCGCCATTATCGTGCTGTATCTTTCTTTCTCTCTCTTTTTTTTTCTTTTTAAAAGCGACATAGCTCAGGAGGTAAGAGCGGCTGTCTGGCAGTCAGTCGGAGGGTTGCCGGTTCGATCCCCCGCCCTGGGCGCGTCGAAGTGTCCCTGAGCAAGACGCCTAACCCCTAATTGCACTCAACGAGCTGATTGGCACCTTGCATGGCAGCCTTTCACCGTTGGCGTGTGAGTGTGTGTGTGTGAATGGGCGAATGAGAGGCATCAACTGTAAAGCGCTTTGAACAAAAGCGCTACATAAAATGCAGTCCATTTACCATTTACCAAAAGACCTGTGCTTGTGTGTTGCCCAGCAGCACAGGGCACCGTGCCACACTGACTTCCTGCTCAGTCTACCCACTGCTGCAGAAGGGCCTGGGGCCCAATAATAATAACGGGCAGGACCCAGAACTGAAAAGTCAGTGTGACATTACATGCCGCCCTGAATTTGAATCAAAGCACACGGCGGTCCTTCCAAATACGCATCTGTACGGCGATAAGCACGATTATTTGAATTGTTATTTTCATTTTTTTTACGGCCAGTATTGTCCTTTACAAAAAATATTAGCAATGCTTGTGCTTTCCAAAATGGCGGACCCTGATACGTTCCTTCACCTCACGGGCCGGTAACAAGTACCCACAAACTACGGAAGAGAGTCGAGCGGGGTCAGGTGAAATGGGGTAAACTCATATGGAATGGGACAACAAAGCCTTTCCCTGTACCCTACCTTTTCATCTGGAAAGGACACAACGGCTACCCAAAACCCCTTACAACACGCTGCTGCGTTCTAGAAAAACTCAAAAAATATCAATAAAGTTTTTAAAAAAAAAATTCTTTACAGAGGATGTTCACTCTGGATCGCTCCAGTGACCTTTTTAAAGTTCCTGCTGCTGCTGCTGCTGCTGCTGCTGCTCAGTGGCACTTCCTGTTTCAAGTCTGCTGCTGGGTCCCAGGCCGTGCCCTCGACCAATCAACACGCGGGGTGCAATGTGTAAAAACAAACCACCACCGCCGATACTGTCGGGCGCATCCGTCCCCCCCCCTCCCCCCCCTTACCGCCGTAATGCGCTCTCTCGCTAACCGGCAACAACAAACGTAAACAAACCCGCCTTGCAGCATCGCGGTCTGCAGCGCAGCAAAAACAGAAGCGCGCGCGGACACGCCCACAGCCGCGCAGCAGCTCGGCCACAGATAGCATCAGCGCTCGCGCTCGCTTCGCACAGGGCCAGAGCGCTGGTAAACAACAACCTGCGATCGTATCTCTGCCGGCCCGCCTCCTCTGAAGAGAGCCTCTCTCTCTCTTCGCTCGCTCGCTCGCTCGCTGGTTTGATGAAGGGGTTAAGCGCGCATTGTAAAAACCACGCGTGAAATTTCAGCGCACGCCAAAAAAGCTGTATTTTTTTTGTTGTTGTTGTTGTAAATTTCCAGGCCTCGCACGATATAATTGAAAGAAACCCGGCAGACGCAGCGTGGAGGTCAGGAGCCCCGCTGGGGAAGGGGGGGGTGACAGGTCCGCTCTAAAGATTTTCCGAGCAGGGGGGCCGTTAGCCTAGCGTACGGAGGCGGCCCAGTAGGCTCGTACCGACGAGGCCGCTTCCTGCCCGACTGGACAGCCGAGCCCCTGTCATAAGCCCGGTGGCGGATTCCTGTAAGGAGCGAGCGATTAGGGGGCCAAAGCAGCGATGATTTCCCAGAATGCCTTAGCAAAGCGCTAATCCCCACCCACCCACCCCCCCCACCGGCATTACCATCAATCGCCACTTTCCTGGAAACACCTCTATCCTTCTTTATTGCTCCTTGAGTACCTCTCACTACCACCCCCCCTCCTCCTCCTCCTCCTCCTCCTCTTCTTGCTGCTGATGCAAGAGCGATGGAGAGAGAGATAGACAGAGAGAATGAGAGGGAGAAAGAGACCGAGGAAGAGGAGAGAGAGAGACAGAGAGAGAAAGGAGGGACGGTGGGAGAGAGAGAGAGAGAGACAGAGATAACGAGGATAGAGAGCGAGAAAGAGGAAAGAGACAGACAGAGAGAGGAGAGAGAGAGAGAGAGAGGTTCTCTGGCCCTTCCTGGCACACTCTGTTCCTGGGTAATTGCACCTATCCCAGGAGGACGAGCGGCCGCGCCTCCGAAGGCCAGGAACATGTCCTAACCGCTCTGATTGGACGGCCTGCCGGGCGCGGGTGCTCCGTGGAAACAGCCGAAGCACCGAATCCCGGACGCTCTCCCCCCCCCCCCCCCCCCACCCCCCCCCCCACCCTCACTCAAAAATGCACCGGGAACCCGGGGTGGGCGATGACTCAGAGAGAAAGAGAGGGAGAGAGCGAGAGAGAGGGTGAGACACTGTCTCGTGGTTTAGAGAGAGGACTCTTTCCTAATAAACAAGCACCCCAGGAAAAGAGAGAGAGCTCTGAGGGGGCGAGCAGGGGGGGGGGGGGGGGCAGCATGAGAGCAGCTGGGGATGGCGACTGGAATCAGGATGAGTGTACAGCACGGCATTGTGGGTCAGGACTGTTTTCAGACAGTCTGAACCGCTGCAGAAAATGATGTGTTTTTGTTTTTTTCGGCTCCGAACCACAGGAATCCTGTATACGGGTTTTCTGGCACAAACAGGCTGGAAGTGAGTCCGTCTGGCCGTGAGCTCAGCCAGGGAGAAACCGCTTAGCCCTGCAATGTTTCGGGGTTTTTTTTCTTCTCTCTCTCCTCCTGTCCGTCGTTTCTTCCTCTGCCAGTTTGTAATTACAGACGTGTGGCGCTGTAGTTCTCGTGCTGGTCTGGGACAGTGGGTCGGCTCGGCACAACACAGCACAGCACAGCACTGCACAGCACAGCCCAGCTCAGCACAGCGCAGCATAGCACAGCCCAGCACGGCACGGCACGGCACAGTAAGGCACAGCTCAGCATGGCATAGTACAGGACGGCATAGCACAGCACAGCCCAGCCCGGCACAGCACAGCACTGTACAACACAGCATGGCACAGCCCAGTACAGCAGAGCACAGCACAACATCGCAAGGCACAGCACAGTACAGCACAACAGCACAGCACTGCACTGCAACATAACCCAGGGCAACGTTAAGCCCTGTGCTACCCCACTTTCAGAAGCATCATCTTCATCACCATCATCATCATCATCAATGTGGCCTGTATAGTGTACTATTTACAGACTAAAACTTTTGAGTTGTGTTTTCAAATGTGTGGGCATGTGTGTGTGGGTGTGTGTGATTGACGGTGAGAGAGAACATGGAGTGAGACAGAGAGAGGGAGAGAGAGAGAGAGAAACACCGCACGGAGGAACTGAATTAGACATTCCTTTCGTCTAGCGCCGTGTCGCTGTGGCAGTTTGGGCTTGACACAGACAGTCTGACTCAGAGAGTACTCACAACCCCGGCGTGTTTACAGGGAGAGCAGAGAGAGAGAGAGAGCCGTGAGCGGCGGCGAAGGAGGCGGACGCCCCACAGAGTGCTGCCCCCAGCGGGCTGCTGAAAGAACTGCGGCGAGATGAATGAGTTCCTGTTTGATTAATACAGAGAGAGAGAGAGAGAGAGAGAGAGAGAGAACCACTATCAAACGGAATCCATAAATCATGGATTTTCTTTCTTAGTTCAAAGAAAAGAGCAAAAAACGAAAGAGAACGAGAGGGCAAGAAAAAGGGAAAGAGACCCTGGGAAAGAAAGGGAGGGAGTGTGTGTGAGAGAGAGAGAGAGAGAGAGAACACCACCGCTAGCACAGTAGCAGATGCAGTCGAAATACACAGAGTCTCTAATGCTGTTTAAATCATCAGGACTGGGGACAACCCGAGCCTGTCGCTCCACCAGCCACCGTCCAATCGGGATTCAGGATGCTGGGGATGCAGAACCTAAGCCCCGCCTCTCGGGAGGGGGCACATAAAGAAGGCTTCTCTCGATCTGCCGCTGCCGGACACGCAGAGTCCAGCGCAGAGGCCTCGCAAAGCGGCCCGTAAAAAAGCTCCCTCAGGACGCCCCCCCCCGCCCCCCCGCCCCCCGCCCCGCGCCCCCCCCGCGCCACACAGCCGGCTCCGGTGAAGAAGCGCTGCCTGCGCTGCGTCCTTGAGTGAACCCGCCCTTCCTCAGCCCCCCCCCCCCCCCCCCCCCCCCCGGCGCCGATTCGGCAGGAAGTGCAGCGGGTTCTCCTTTCCTCGAGAGCGGAGGAAGCTGAGAGCACGCCGTGAAGTGCCTGGGAAAGAACACGCCGTCCACAGGCCTTCAGGATAAACATTAACAGAGTCTGTGCGTGTGTGTGAGAGAATGTGTGCGTGTGTGTGTGTGAGAGAATGTGTGCGTGTGTGCGTGTATATGTGTGTGTGTGAGAGAGAATGTGTGCGTGTGTGTGTGTGAGAATGTGTGCATGTGTGCGTGAGAGAATGTGTGCGTGCATGCATGTGTGTATGTATGAGCATGTGTGTGTGTGTGTGTGTGTGTGCATGTGTGTGTATGTACATATATAAACGGAGAGGGAGATAGTCTCTACATGTGAGAGAGATAAATAAATGTTTATTTTAATGTGTTTGTTGTGAGTGCTGTAGGTCATACTTCTTGCATGCTGTATATGTGGTTTCCATGTATTTGTGTATGTATACTTATATACTTACGCATATTTGTATACTGCATCTTTTGATTTGGCAATATGGCTGGCTGTTCTTGCCAATAAAGCAAATTTAAACGGCATGTGGCCTACTTGCAGCCTCACCAGTATCATATCATTCCACCACTCTAATTGGGTTTTATTGCCACGTGGTTAAACCACAGCAAAATGAAACCCTTCGGTCCTGCGCTGTGCTGTGCTGTGCTGTGCTGTGCTGTGCTGGATTGTCCACGATGTTCCGCTTTCTCGCCGAATCAAAACGACGCGTGTGTTTCCTGACAGAGCGCGGTTAGCGCGTTACCTCTCGCGTTCATCCAACGCGTCTCCAACCGCCGCCCTCCTCCTCCACAGCAGAGAGGGGGAGGACGCACGGGCCTGCGCAGTGGCGGTCACACGGGAGGGCGAGGCGGGAGTTTTAGGGGGGCGGGGGTGGGCAATGCGCACGGTTAATGGGATAAAGCTTTCACCTGCCTGGCTGTGACCACCACACTGAGTGGATTTAGGGTGCACAGGGACCGTGGAGAGAGAAGAGGGCGTAAGCGGGAGGGGTAAGAGCTAACCGGAGCAGCGAGCTTATGAATGAACGCGCGCTCGCCGTGTGTACTACTGTCTTTATCTGGCAGTATCTCCAGCAGCGTGTGGGACCGGCGTGCCAGCCAGCCCGCAGACAGAGAGACACGCAATGCAGGCAAATGATGAGCAAACTTCCGCAAATTTACGTGCGTCATTAAACACGGGCTCACAAGCGGCCACACGCATGTACACACATGCACGCACAAACGCACACACGGACGCACACACACATTCACATTCAAACACAAACAAATGCATGCTAGAACGCAATTGCGCACGCACACATAAACAAATGCATGCACACATGCAAGAACACAAAATACACACACTTGCAAGAATGTGCACACACACACACACACACATGCACACACACACACGCACACACACACGCACACACACATAGAAACCCTAGCCAATCATCATAAACAGCACCAGAGAGAGAGAGAGCAGTGCATTGTGGGCAGGGTAAGCGGTGGAAGATGGCCGTGCGATGCAGTGGCCCGGTACTTCAGGAGGAAGGCGGACATGCTGAGACCGGCTCTTAACTGATCTGCTGTGAGTGTGAAGCCCAATCAGCACAGAGGGGGGGTCCTCTAAATGCACCAGCAGTCATTGCTGCACACCCACCCCCCCCCCACCAATACACACGAGCGCTACCACAACACACAACCCCCCACGCAAACACAATCCAACATCCCAGCATGACACACACACACACACGCATAATAATAACCTCCCCTCTGCCTCCCACTAACCTACTGATGCTAATTACCTCTCATACATCTCCTCCAAGCGCAGACAGACGCGCACACACGCCTGCACGCACACACACACACTCATACACATGCATGAACGCACGAACATGCAAGTACGGAAGGCTGGGACTGAATTCTAGCAGACAGAATCAGACAAACTTCAAAGCGCGCCACTGCCTTGAACTAATAATTCATCTTGCAGTATTAAACCCCCATTGGCAAAGCAGTAGTGTGAGTCAAAGCATGCCTCATCGAGTAAACAAATCCTACATCTAAATAACACACAGATAAAATCCACCCGGGCTCGCCAGAAGCCCACATCGAAAGCCCCTCCCCATTTCTGCAAATCTAATAGCCCAGTGAAGGCCGTGCAGTATAATGGGTAAGGAGCTGGAGTAAGGAGTCTTGTGACCTTAAGGTTGCCGGTTTGATTCCCCAGTATGACACTGCCGTTGTACCCTTGAGCAATGTACTTAACCTGCATTGCTTCAGTATATATCCAGCTGTATAAATGGATGCAATGTAAATAATGCTATGCAAAAAAAAAAGTTGTGTAAGTCGCTCTGGATAAGAGCATCTGGTAAAAGCCTGTAATGTAATGCAACCAAACAGAGTAAGGCTCACTCCAGTTAGAAAACATTTGCCTGACATGACCTTATCAGGCTCCGCCTTCTCTAGCATGGCTTCCAGCTAACACCACTAACGCTTGTGAGAAGAGGAACTCACAAGACCACAGTGCTGCTCATGAAGACATAGGGTTTATGGTGTTACCTGCTATGACCTCCCTGGGTAAGGGTGAGGTGAGGTGAGGTGAGGTGGGGTGGGGGTTGGTGGGGGGTGTAATCATGAGCAACTCAGCAAAACGCTCTCACAATGTTGCTGCAATATAGTGACAGTTTTATAACACTGACAAAACATTCCAGTAACATTGTGAGAACATTTGTGTTAGCTTCCACACCATAAAAAAAGGATATCATCCCAATATGTTACTTATTTTGAGATAGCAATATTATATATATATATATATATATATATATATATATATTTGCAGTTAATATATATAAGCTGATATCTTCACCAGGGTAATTTGCATAGCATAGTTTTATTTAATTATATATTAAATAAATTAATTTATATAGCTGGATGGTTTATCGAAGCGATTCAAGTGAAGCGTCACGCTAAAGGGTGGGGCATTTAGCCCTCCCCCAGCCTGAATCTGCTCCCCCCCCCCCATCCGCAGGGCAATCCTGGTCCCATAACCACCACAGCACAACCGCTCATTATAAACACCAGAGTTCTGGCTGTGAGGCTTCATACTCAGTCTGCATCCTAACCGCTGATTTTCAAAACACCAGTGTCACATTTCCAAAAAAGAAACAACAACAAAAAAAACTTATTTTGAAAGCTGCAGAACAGAAAAAAATAAGCAATTAAATAAATACATCTGTTTTTTCTCAACCATTGAAAATGAAATAAGCTTTGTGGGTGGCTGCTGTGTACATTAGTAAGACAGACAGGCCATGCTGTCACTCAAGATAAGATGCTACAGTTGGACAGAGGTAAGAATGAGCTCTTAGACAACTGACTGCAATCGCTGAATTTCACCCGAGTCAGTATCTTATATAAAAGGTGCTAAATTTTACAACTACGAAGAACTCAGCTGGGACACCATATATATATATTTTTTTAGAAATGTACCATTTGTGCATTTTTATTGACTAATAATAAAGAGAAAAAAACTGGAAACCATTGGATTCTTTTTTTATTCTTATTTTTTTTTTTTTTTTTTTTTTTTTTTTTTTAAGTGTGAAGCATTTTATTACCCTAAACCCAGTTTCTGGGTTTTATGTGCCGATCATAGGAACTGTTTCTCATGCTCTTCATGTGGCTGTTCCACTGATGGGCGCTCTCTCTCTCTCTCTCTCTCTCTCTCTCTCTCTCTCTCTCTCTCTCTCTCTGGTGCATGCTGGGAGTTTTCGTGAGTGAGAGCGTGTGTTTGGTGCGAGTGAGTGTTGCTTGTTTAAAAGCTTTTTACGGCTTTTCTCTTTATTTCAATTTGCGTATTTTTTCACTGTATGATATAGCTAGGTTTTCTGTAGTTTGTGCTGTTAGTTTTGTGTTGGTAGGTGTCGGGTTTTGGTGCGGATGGCGTCCCAGGAGACGCCGTCCGTCTCCCTCCGACATGGAGTACGAATTTTGGCCGATCCAGGTGTCACGGTGGAGGAGGTTCTCCTCGCTGTGGGTGATCTAGTTGGGCATGACAACCTGTCATACGCCTCCAGAATGAATAAGGCGGTGGTTGTATTTTTAAAAGAAGTACGTTTTGTTTCACAGTTAATCGAAAATGGTATTTTTATTAATGATTTGTTTGTGCCTGTTTCCCCGCTGGCTATGCCGTCAACCAGGATTACGATATCGGGTGTCCCCCCGTTTATCCCCAATGAGGCGCTGGAGCGAGAGCTTCAGCGTTTTGGAAAAATGGCGAGTGGTTTTAAAAATATCGGCTTAGGGTGTAAGAACGAAAAACTTAAACATGTCCAGTCTTTAAGGAGACAGGTATTTATGTTTCTGATTTCCCCTACACAGTCCCTAGATGTGTCTTTTAGAGTAAAGCACGAAAACGGGTTTTACATGGTTTATGCGAGCTCTGGCAGTATGAAGTGTTTTGAGTGTGGGGATGTTGGTCACAAACGCTCCACCTGTCCTCACAGACATCGAGCGTCAGAAAACGCGGAGGCCGGTGGTGCTCAGCCACTGGAGGCTGATGCAGGAGAAGGTACGAGTGGACAGGGAGAAAAGGAAACGCAGCCACTTAAAACTTCGCCCTCTAATGCAAATGCATTGGAAAAATCAGAGGAGCGGGTTCAGAAGGATCAGGCTAATTTAGATGCGACCGTAACGATTGTAGACTGCCCAGCCCCGAGTGGTGTAGGAAGCGGGGCTATAATTACAGATTTGCCGGGAGTGGAGCTAGCTGAGCCGCGTCAGGCAGAGCAGGCACAAGGTGCGGTGACTGGGTCCGGCTTAGGTAAGCAGGCTAGCGGCGAGGGAGCGGTGGCTGAGCCGCCTGTCACTGAGAGCCAGGAAAATGATGAAATGGAGTATGATTCCGATTCAGATGGCGTGTCAATAACAGACTCACAGCTAAGTGGGGATGCGTATACGCTTGAGGAAATTAATATGTTCCTTGATGACACGTTCGGAAAATCGGTCAGAGTAGAAGACTACTTTCCCGATAGAGAGAAATTTATTAAAACTGTTTCAGCTCTGCAAAAACTGGTTGGCTTAGATGTTTTAGATGAAAAAAAGCGCTACAGGTTAAGAAAACATGTCACTGTTTTGAGGAAGGGATTTGAGCCAAAGAAAGGAAAAACTGTGAAAAAGCGGAAAATAACTAAATGAATGAATGAATTATGATGATGTTTCACAGGGTGTTGTTTCTCTTTTATCTGTTTTTTCTATCTGTTTCTCTGTTTCCAATCTCTATTTTTTCCATGCATAATTTAAGGGTTGGGTCTCTAAACATTAATGGAGGGAGGGATAGACAAAAGAGGGCTTTAGTTTCTGAGTTGTGTCAACAGAAAGGATTAGATGTAATTTTCCTACAAGAAACACACAGTAACATAACAAATGAAGTAGAATGGGGTTTATGGTGGAGGGGTCAGTATTTCCTCAGCCATGGGACTAATTTTAGCGCAGGGATAGCTATTCTTTTTTCACCTGGTGTGAGTTTAAAAGTTATATCCACCACTGAGATAGTGAAGGGCAGGGTGCAGATGGTCAGGGCTGAGATCTGTGAAATTATTTTTTGTTTTATTAATGTCTATGCTCCGAACCAAGGTTCAGAGCGGCTGGAAATTTTTAAGAAATTGAGAGAATCACTACAGCAGTGTGGTCAAGGGGAATGTATTGTGATGGGGGGGGATTGGAATTGCACAGTAAATTTCACTTTGGATAGGACAAGTGAGGAACCTCATTTACAATCATCCACTTGTTTATCTCAGCTCATTACTCAATCAGATTTAGTAGATGCATGGAGGGTCAAACATCCACAAGTCAGACAGTACACATGGGTGAAAATATTAAATAGCAGGGTAAGTGCAGCCAGATTAGATAGGGTTTACACATCACAAGTTTTTAGCGCTAGGTTACTAAATAGTTTCATTCACCCCGTTGGATTCACTGATCATCACCTTGTCACAGTGGATTTTCACCTCTCACCTAACAAAAAGGTCAGCTCATTTTGGCATTTCAATGTAAAATTACTACAGGATAAATTTTTTTGTGAAAAGTTTGGTTCTTTTTGGGAGGTCTGGAGGAACAGGAAAGGGGAGTTTGTCTCCTTGAGCCAATGGTGGGAGGTGGGAAAGACGCACATCCGTCTCTTCTGTCAGCAGTACACTGCTCATTCTACCAGCAGGGTCAAGTCAGCCATGCAGACTCTGGAGCAAGAGATTAGGGATATTGAGTGCGGCCTAATAACACACAATAGCCCTGATGGTGACACATTACAGAGGAAAAGACAGGAGCTCAGCACGTTTTTACAGGAGAGGGTGAAAGGGGCTATGGTTAGGGCACGTTTTATTGGTATCAAGGACATGGATGCACCTAGCTCCTTTTTCTTCAATTTAGAGAAGTCTGTATCCCAAACCAAGCAGATGGCATGTCTTCGGCTCCCAGATGGAAGGGTGACCACCAACCCAGCTGAGATGAGGAGGCATGCAGTGGCTTTCTATACTGCCCTCTACGGGGCGGAGGACTCTGATGCAGCATGTGCTGCTGAGCTTCTTCAGGGGCTGCCTCAGCTGGGGATGGTGGAGCGCACCGCTTTGGACACTGACATCAGCCTGGATGAGCTTACTACTGCGGTAGGGCAGTTGTCATCCGGTCGCGCTCCAGGCATAGATGGATTACCTGCAGACTTCTATAAACATTTCTGGAGCTGCTTAGGGACTGACTTACTGGAGGTGCTACAGGAGTGCGCTAAGAGGGGCTCATTACCGACTTCCTGTCGGCGTGCAGCTCTCTCTCTACTTCCAAAAAAAGGAGACCTGGCCTTACTTAAAAACTGGAGACCTGTGGCCCTCTTATGCACAGATTATAAGCTGCTTTCCAAGGTCCTGGCTAATAGACTGAAAGACTATCTGGAAATACTGGTTCATAAAGACCAGTCATACTGTATCCCAGATAGGTCTATCATGGACAATCTTTTTTTAATGAGAGATTTGTTTGATGTGTGCAAAATGTACAACCTTGACGTCGGTGTTTTTATCCCTTGACCAGGAAAAGGCTTTTGATCGTGTTGACCATGTTTTTCTTTTCTCTGCTTTGAGGGCTTTTGGTTTTGGGGAGGGCTTTATGGCATGGTTAGGGTTGTTATACAATGGGGCATCATGTATGGTCAAGGTGGGGGGTGGGCTGAGTCGTCCAATTCCTGTTGAGAGAGGGATCAGACAGGGCTGCCCCATCTCTGGACAGTTATACTCTCTCACAATTGAACCACTTTTAAATAGGCTCAGAAACAGGCTCACAGGGCTCTCCCTACCGGGGCTACCACAGAGCCCACCACTAGTGGTGTCGGCATATGCCGATGATGTTAATATTTTTATAAAGGAGCAGCGGGATGTGGATGTTTTAATCGAAAGTTTAGGTCTTTATGAAAAGGCTTCCTCTGCAAGGGTAAACTGGGAGAAGAGTGAGGCGTTACAGGTAGGACAGTGGCGAGAGAGGGCAGCTCCCAGTCTGCCAGGGGGTCTCAGGTGGGGAAGAGCAGGAATTAAAGTTTTGGGAATATTTTTAGGGACGGATGAGTTTCAGTTGCAGAACTGGGAGGGTATCGTGGAGAAGGTGTGTGCCAGACTGTCTAGGTGGAAGTGGCTGCTACCCCAGCTGTCATATAGGGGGAGAGTTCTGGTCATCAATAACTTGGTCGCCTCGACCCTATGGCACAGACTGATCGTCTTATCTCCACCAAGGGGCCTAGTTGAGGAGGTACAGAGGACTATTGTGGACTTCTTCTGGTCCGGCCAGCACTGGATAAGGGCGTCTGCACTGTACCTTCCAGTTGAGGAGGGGGGGCAGGGCCTTATTGACATTTCCAACAGGATAAGGGCCTTCAGGCTGCAGGCAGCACAGAGGCTGCTTTACAACTTCGGTCTGAGCTGGCAGGATACAGCTCGACTGCTACTGAGGAGGGCTGGTCGCCTCGGCTATGACAAGCAGCTGTTCCTGCTCCAGCCTGAGTTGGTGGACCTGACTGGGTTGACACCTTTCTACCTGTCAGTCCTACACTCGTGGCAGGTCTTCAAGGTCCACCGGGAATCGGCAATGACACCAGGAATGTGGCTGTTTGAGGAGCCACTGTTCTACACTGCCCTCATAAAAACTCGGATCTTGTCCTCTGCCAGCCTGCGGTCCAGCCTGAGAGAGGCTGGTTGTGTCAAGCTGGGCCATTTGATGAAGACGTCTGTGGAGCAACTTGCAGAGAAAACAAACATCAGATCCTCTAGACTGCTGGAAAGGTTGGTGGAAGAGGTCTGTGCATCCCTGCCAGGGCCCCTAAGAGCATTTGTTGAGAACCGTACTCTGTCTGACCAATGGGATGATGAGTGTGAGTATGTATTTCCTCCTTTGACTGTCCATCCTGCTGTTGGGGAGTGGCAGGAAGAAAGGGGGCGCTTTCTGTCTTTTACAACCCCGGAGTTGGGGGAGTTTGAGACCGTAGGCAAGAAAGCAGTTTATTACACCTGTGTCAAAGTGTCACACCTACGCTCTTTGGCAGGGATAGAGGCGTCGAGGTGGACTGAGTTTTTTGATCCAGACTCTTCCCCGAAAGGCTGCTGGCGGTCCTTGTACAAGCCCCCCATTGATAAACGGACAGGTGACCTCCAGTGGAGGATTGTGCATGGGGCCATAGCCACAAATAGACATCTGGTGCACCTGGATCCCAGTATAGGGGAGGGTTGTCCTTTTTGCTCAGGGGGGGAATCCTTGCAACACCTTTTTATTTTGTGTCCCAGACTTAAGGGCTTATTTAGGCAGCTAGAGGGGTGGTTTCAGTGTTTGGGGATGGTTTTTTCTTTTGAGTTGTTTATTTATGGTCCACGGTATTCAGCTGCTAGAAGGTCTGTACATGTTCTCCTTAATTTTTTATCAGGAGTGGCCAAACTATCTATATGGAAGACAAGAAAAAACTGCATCCAGGGTCAGGGGTCAGTTGACCCAGTCCTGATGATGAGTGGACTGCTGGCAGCCCGTCTCAGGCTGGAATTTGTGTATCATAAACTGACAGATAACATGGATGCATTCATGTACACCTGGGGTATTGGGGGGGTTTTGTGCTCTGTCCAGGAGGATCTGTTATTACTTCATTTTTGAAGTTTTTTCTGTTGTTGGGAATTTTTTGTGTTTTGGTTTGTAAATTTAGAAATGTAAATAAGGAATTTTTCTATCTCTCTCTCTCTCTCTCGCTCTCTCTCTCTCTCTGTCTTTTCTGCCTGTGGTTAGTTTTTTGATAGTTTTTTTCTTTATGTTTCTTGTCTATTGTTTTTATTTTGAAGTATAGTAATTTCTGTGTTTGGAAAATGTCCCAATAAAAGGGGTTTTTAAAATCAAAAATCAAATCTCTCTCTCTCTCTCTCTCTCTCTCTCTCTCTCTCTCTCTCTCTCTCTCTCTCTCTCTCTCTCTCTCGCTCTCTCTCGCTCTCTCTCTCCTCTCTCTCTCGCTCTCTCTCTCTCTCTGCCCATCATCAGTGCCTGTTTTCATTTATCACTCTCAACAGCACTTCACCACAGGGAACCCTAAATCACGCTTTGACACAATCGCTCTGAATGACAACCCCATGCGGCAGGGCTGGCAAATTAACCCAGCCCTGGAACCCCACCCCCTCCCCCTCACCCCTCCCTCTCATCTTATCCCTCCCCCCAATCTCTCCAGCCCACCCACCCACACACCCACCCACCCGCTTGCCCGCTTGCAAAAACTAGGCGAGGTCCGAGGCTCTCCTTTAAGCACGGCTGCATAAATCAAGAGCCGGGCCTGCACCCCTCCCCTCCCCTCCCCTCCCCCTCCCCTGCCCCACCCCACCCCACACACTGATCTACTGCTGGGGGGGTCAGGGTTCGATTCTGAGGCAGACTCTGGAGATCACTGAGAGAGGCTTGCTCACTGAAGGCTCCAGGAAAAACACTGCACAGCACGTGGAGCCCGTTTCCACGGACACAAATGTGGTGGGGGGGGGAGGGAGGGGGGCGGAGGGGGGGGGCTGATTGCCGATTAACCAGAGCAAGGATGTACCTCACGTTGTCGGACACTGCTCCCCCCCAAGGGATTCATTTACTCACCAGTTTTCATATGCAGAGAAACTGCGGTCCATTTGGGCCTTTATATCTTTATACTTTCCTACTCTTTCATTCACTCAGATTTCATTTGAAATGACAAGTGAAACAAGTCTAATTTAATCAGGTATGTTACAGATCAACATCCTCACAATCTAACAAGTTATAAGTATCATTAGATTTTTTTCATCAAATTTTTTTTTTTTTCCATACTTTGTATTTTAATGAACCATCTCATTAACATAATATATTCATGACCGGCCGACTCGAGTGAGCAATGAGAACAGTGGCTGATGAAGCGATCGGCGAACAAACAGTGACAGAGCGCTCGATTTACAGGCCTCATAATTCATCAGGCATTATCATAACCTCATAACTCTGTCTTCTCATCAGGCGTTGTCAAGCGCAAACAAATATATTCACATATTAGTGAAACGATGTGAAATACTGTGGACATTTTTAAAAAAATAAAGAAATAAATCAGAAACGTATCAAAATGATCCAAAGAAAATCAGTCATCTAGACCGTTCTAATGGTAAAACTGAACAAGAACACTCATTCAAATAAGATCCCAGAAAAAAAAAACTAATTCACAAATGCACTCACCAGTTTTAAAAAAAAAAACTCAATATGAATGGATTGATAACTAAGTCTATACTGTGATGCTAGTCCTGAAGTCTATGGTGCCATAATATTGTACGTACTGTACTGTGCATCTAATCCAGGCTTACCAGAGCTCATGCAGCCCCTCTGAACCCGCACATCCTGTGAAATCTACGCGTATTAAAAGTGTTCATACCTTCATTATCCATTGACATTCTGTCTGATTCAATCTGGTGCAGAGCAGAGACATTACACCTGAACGCAACTGTAGTTTTTCAGCGAAATTCTCTCATCTTTCAGGCCATGCAATCCTGTTAAAAGAAAAAAAATAAATAAATAAATAAATAAATAAAATAAATATATAAATAAATAAAACGGTTTGGGGCCGGTTGGGGAAGGTTATTTAAAAACGACTGAACCTTCCATTTCACAAAAGCAATTGAGTGCAGGCGAGGTCAGGGTAGCCTGAGGACAGCGCTCAGTCAGGACGGGAACAGGCTCTGAACTCCGTGAACCCCGCTCTCTCTGGCTCGCTGAGCCTCTTTAAATAATGCAGCACGAAAGAGCGCACCATTAACCGGGAATGCATTCTGACAGCGCATCGCCCTGACATTACTCTATTGTGTGCAAATGTCACATGCGTGTGTGAGTGTGTGCGTGTGTGTGATTGTGTGCCTGTTTGAGGGTGTGTGCGTGCATGTGGGCGTGCATATGTGCGCGAGTGTGTGCCTGCGCGAGTGTTTGTGCGTGCGTGCATGTGGGCGTGTTTGTGTGCATGTGCCTGTTTGCATATATGCAGTCTTACATTATAACATTTACAGTTTTGGATTTTATAGCCGATACACACTTCTGTGTGAGTGTGAATGCGTGTAGGTGTGCACGTGTGTGTCTGTATGTATGTGTGTGTGTGTGTGTGTGTGTGCACATATGCATACATGTACATAGGAATGTACCCCGTGGCGATGTGTTGACATGGCGTTATAAAAGGAATCGCAGGACATCGAAAGCGTGTTTATTTAAAGCCGTTTCCTGTCAGGCGAGCGTGGCGTTCAGCACCAGGGATAGCTCTGCGTGCGACGGCGCTGGAGAGGGCTTTTCGGGCCTCAGTGTGCGTGTGCGTGTGAGTGTACGCAGCGTACGCTCCATCGCGTGGGAGCGCGTGCGGGCGGCAGCGGAAGGACGAGGAGGCGGCTCGTCTGTCGGGACGAACGGCGCGTTGCGTCATCGAGAGAGAGGAGAGCCACGCTCCGCGGCGCCGGCGTCAGAACCGCGCTTCCTCTTCCTCCTCTCGGCCTTCGTCTTCGCCGTGGACTCGTCCTCCGGAACCGGGAGCCCCGACCCCCACCCCTCCCGCCCAGCCCCACCCCGTTTGGGCAGAGCCGGTGAGTGTGGGTGTAAGAGGCCTCCTCGGTTCTCTAAACCCGATCAGCACCCCTCAGGACCGAACCGGGCGTGGCATCTGCTCACCGGGGTTTAAAATCGCCATCGGGTCTCCCGCCAGGCCGGGCCGGGCTGGGGCCCTGGGGTTCCCTGGGGGTCCAACGAGTTCCCCTCCCTCTCCACCTGGGAGACCCGCCCCGAATCGGACCGCTCCCAGAATGAAAACGCGCGGGGGGGCCGCCGCGCCGCGCTTCCCGCGATTCCTGGAGAGCTTGCGGCCCCGCTGCCGCTCCTCATCCCCGCGGAGACCAAAGCCGGCTTCGCTCACGCATGCATAATGCATGGGCGGCGAGTGCTGGCGGCGTGAGGGAGGATGCGTTTAGCGGCTACGTTTATCTGCAAAGCCGCCGCTCCCGTGGTGAACTCAGCGATAGATACCGCCAACCGCCAACTGCCCTGGGCTTCTGTCCCCGGCATGTCCCGCCAGCGAGGATACGGCTCTGTGCGTCGGACAAGCAAACCGCCGGTGAATTTCACACGCCGGTGTTTCTGTAGCGCAGGGCTAGCCCACCATGCTCCTGGAGATCTACTGTCCAGTAGGCTTTCACTCCAAACCTAACAAACAACAGTTCATACAACAGCTAGAGCAGAGCTGCCCAACCCTGTTCCTACAGATCTACCGTCCAGTAGGCTTTCACTCCAAACCTAACAAAGCACAGTTCGTACAACAGCAAGAACAGGGCTGCCCAACCCTGTTCCTGGAGATGTACCGTCCTGTACGTTTTCACTCCAAACATCACAGCCACATGTCATTGAATACCTGGAGATCTTGTTGAGATGCTAATTAGTAGAGAAAGGTGTGCCAAATTAGAGTTGAACTGAAAACCTACAAGAGAGTGAATCCACAGGAACAGGGTTGGGCAGCACTGTTCTAGCTGTTGAATGAGGTGTGGCTTTGTTGGGAGTGAAACCCTACTGGACGGTAAATCTGTAGGAACAGGGTTGGGCAGCACTGTTCTAGCTGTTGAATGAGGTGTGGCTTTGTTGGGAGTGAAACCCTACTGAACGGTAAATCTGTAGGAACAGGGTTGGGCAGCACTGTTCTAGCTGTTGAATGAGGTGTGGCTCTGTTAGGGTTGGAATGAGACCATACAGGACAGCAGATCTCCAGGAACAGGGTTTGGGATTCCCGCTCGCGCCGCTGAACGAGGTGTGCTTCGAGGCATCCGAAAACCGCCGAGAACAGGATGAAGCGGCCGTGTGGGACTGTCCACCTCAGAGGACCGGCCCCTTAAAGTGCGACACTCCGCCCCCCCACAGTCTGGAATCGAATCCCACTGCTTCCGCAGGAACCCGCCAGGCTTGTGCTCTGCCAGATTTACGGACTGCGTTCTGTCAATGGCACGAGCCGGCAAATATGATTACGCGTTTCCAAAAAAAAAAAAAAAAAAAAAATGAAAGAAAAAAAAGAAAAAAAGAAAGACATAAAAATGCTGGAAAGAACGGTTTCCTGCTCGGTCGCGCGTCACGCAACGCTAGCCGCCGCTCAGCGCTCATCTCCCCCGAGACAGCGAGCCCCGGCTGCCGCCGCCGCATGCTCGGAGAGAAGGAGGGAGGGCGCGGTGCGTTAAAAAAAGAAAAAAAAGGAAAAAAAAAACGAATCGCGCTACAGCGTGGTAATGCAGCCGGCTTTCTCAGAACCCCCCGCTCGGTAGCTTAGCAACCCAGAGGCGGAGCCAGGCTGCAGTTTGAGGAGGGGGTTGGCTGATAGCTGCAGATTTGGCCTCAGGTGACAGATGCTCTCCAGGAACTCCCGGAGAGGCTGCCAGCCTCGTGTAGCCAGGGAAACGCCACGGATGCTCGCAGGCAGCCGCCGAATGAAACGCGCTCGCTGGGAAAACATTGAACCCCCGTTGCTAGGTCGCTGTAGCCCGTTAGCGCGCCGCTGCCGCTAGGTCGCTGTAGCCCGTTAGCGCGCCGCCGTTAGGTCACTGTAGCCCGTTAGCACACCGCCGCCGCCGCTAGGTCGCAGTAGCCCGTTAGCGCGCCGCCACTGCTAGGTCGCTGTAGCCCGTTAGTGCGGAGCCATCGCCGCTAGGTCACTGTAGCCCGTTAGCACACCGCCGCTAGGTCGCTGTAGCCCGTTAGTGCGGAGCCATTGCCCCCCGCCCCGCCGAGTCCGTTTCCCCGCGACGCAGACGAACGCGCGGAGGACACCGATCTTCCAATAACGCGTCTCTCGGTCAAAGAGGATCTCGACCGACAAAAACGCTTCAGGCGAGAGTCAAAAGGGCCAGCCTTGGGCCTAACGCTGCGGATGCAGCAGAACCTCCACCCGTCCCGCCTGAAGGGGCTGGGTTTTTAATCTCTTTTCCTCGCCCTTTTCCAACCTTATCTGCTCGGCCTGTTACCGAACGAGAGAAATGAGAAGCTTTCAGGGTTAATGAGGGATGTTAATTCCGGCAGCAAACATTTTTTACGTTCTTGGGGTGCAGGTGGGAGAGGGACCCCATTCCCAGATGACACAACATTTCGACAATTTTTGGAAAACATTTTCTTTAGATACCCGTATAGTTGTGAGGTAGCATTATGATGGGAAAATTCCCCAAAGCAGTCTTTCAACATATTTACTCTTCCTAACAGATACTGTCACAGGAACAGGAAAAAACAATATATATATATATATATATATATACATATATATATATATGAAAATGTACTGGTCACATCCCCAGGTGATTATTATTATGGACCAGGAGGGGTGGAGTTTATACAGACCACAGACCGGGCGGGTGGGGGCGGGGTTAAGACTGCAGTCGTGGCCAGAGATGAAAGGGGGGGGGGGGGGGGGGCTGGGGGAATTGGACAGCACTGTGAATGTGCCAAGTCTGCACTTATTAAAGCTGAAAGGGCCGAACTGAACCACTGAACTGAGTGTGTGCGTGGGGGTATGGGGGGGGGGGACGCGTGCCGACACATCAGAAAGGGACACAGGCGAGCGTACCCGCAGGCTGGAGGTGGGGGGTGGGGTGGGGTGGGGGTGGTGCTGCGGAGACAGCTTGCCTTTGATGTGTGAGTGGGCTCAGTAAAGCGAAGAGGGTGAAGAGGGGGGATGGAGGAGGGGGGGATGGGGATTCTCCACCTGGCAGCTCGCTCCCCGCCCTCGTTACGCATGGCGGTTTTTGGCGACGCGCTCAGCTCCCGCGCTCCCCGAACGGGGGGGCCGCCGCCGCCGCCACCTCCGCCACCGCTCCCGTGCGCGCCGTCAACCGCCGCGGTGGAGCGGGGGTACATTAGCGGGGGAGCCGTGAGAAATGGAGCAGCGTGCCGGAGCGCTACGCGGCTAGCTGCTGTTAGCCTCTGCTACGCGGCTAGCTGGTGTTAGCCTCTGCTACGCGGCTAGCTGGTGTTAGCCTCTGCTACGCGGCTAGCTGGTGCTAGCCTCTGCTACGCGGCTAGCTGGTGTTAGCCTCTGCCTCGCGGCTAGCTGGTGTTAGCATCTGCTACGCGACTAGCTGGTGTTAGCCTCTGCCTCGCGGCTAGCTGGTGTTAGCATCTGCTACGCGGCTAGCTGGTGTTAGCCTCTGCTATGCGGCTAGCTGGTGTTAGCCTCTGCTACGCGGCTAGCTGGTGTTAGCCTGTACCCCAGGGGCACAAAGGAAGATGCACCGTGACCTATTTCTGCCAGTACAAAGCCCTCTGAGCTGGCACCACTAGACTGCTGATACATGACCGTAGGGCCACAGCACCTGCTGAAGAGGCGACACCATCTTCCAGCTGACAGTACGTCACTTTGGATAAAAACATCTGCCAGATAAACGTAATGTAATGTAAAAGGGCCGCATGAGAAAATCTAAACAGCATAAGCATGAGCAACTAAACACCATTTTACCAATACCTTACCCCAGTAGTGACCAACCATGTTCCTGGAAATCTACCGCCTTGTAGGTTTCCATTCCAACCCTAACAAAACCACACCTCATTCAACAGCAAGAGATCTCACTGAGCTGCTAATTTTGTAGAATCAGGTGTGCCACATCAGTGTTGAAATGAAAACCTACAGGACAGTAGATTTCCAGGAAGAGAGTTGTTCACCACTGCTTTACACGGTCATACCTACTGTAACACTGCCACTCTTACTGTACTCTAGTAATAACATACTCAGCACCTGCAACATAGCAATATCAGTAACAGTCTGTGACAGTCTAAAGGCATGTGGGCTCCAGGATCCACCTGCAAAAGAGATGTCAGTCTCAATAGGACTACCCTGGTTACATAAAGGTTAATTAAAATGTAAAAATACATGCGTGCAACAGATAGGAACTATCATTTATAACCACTGATTCGCAATATCAGTTCCGATTCAGAATAACGTAAACGGGGTGCTCTTAAAAAAAGGGATCAAATTAGAAGGATGTACTGATCCTTAATGTTGTGTGGAAAACCAGCACAGCTCAGCGTTTTTTTTTTTTCTTACACACTTCAAACACCGGGCACTTCTGCAAGTGCGCGGGCTGCAACCTAGCACTCACCTTAATGCACCAATTTGCCATTTTCAGCGGATGAAAAATGATTATTTTTATTATTATTTTTTTTTTTTTTCCCCCATGAAGCTGGCACCTGCAGCGGCCAAAGTGGGGCCCCCGCGACGTATTAAAACCAGCGTGCCAGCTGGTCCGCTCGTTATTAAGATTGCCCCGTTAAACGATAACAGAAATGTCCAATTAAAACACGGGAGAGGGGAATCGAAAAACCGAGGGGTGCACATTTATTAAATGGGGCAGGGGGGGGGGGGGGGGGGGGGCGCAGTGGGGGAAGGGGGGGGGGGGGGGGGGAAATCGGGCGGAGGCTGTGGAGCTGCTGTTTAATGTGATTAGTTTTTGGGGGATGTAAATAGGCCGAAGCAGAAGTCCATCAATTAAACTAACGGTGCATTAGAACACATCAAGGAAATGGTGAGAGTGTATGCTGCTACCACTACTACCGTAAAAAAAAACAAAAAAAAACAGTTTTTATTAATAAAAAATAAAAAATTACCTGACAGCCCCCTCTGAAAAGGACACACTCCAGTATCCCAACTTGTGAGGCTTTATCAGACCAGCTTGCAGAAAACGAGAGAGAGAGAGAGAGAGAGAGCCTGTGATGGAGTGAGAGAAACAGAAAAGGGAAGACTCATGTGAGAAGGAAAAGTGTTGGTGACATCGGTGATATTTGTTTATTTGAGCACTTGCGTGCTTACATACGTGCCACATGCATAGGTGGTGATGCTCCCCTGACTTTTGAAATAGACCTCCTGCAGTAAATGCTGTCTTCCAGCATACCCCATGAACCGTGATTCATCGCTTGCCAATTTCTGCACATAGATTTCTGCACTCAGAACCTCAGAAGAGTAAGACTTGCATTTATCGCAATTCTGATATAGGCACTGCAATACGACCATCAGCTCTACCATCGACACAGCATCACAGCAAACTTTCTGAGAGTGTGTGAGAGAGAGAGATAGAGAAGGGGTTAAGGGTATGTGAGAGATTGAAAGACAGAGTTAGAGAGAGATGGGGGTTGAGGATATGTGTGTGAGAGAGAGGGGGGGGAGAGAGGGAGAGTGAGAGAGAGAGGTTGTTGGGGATATGTGTGAGAGAGGGAGAGGGAAAGAGTTAGAGGGGGAGAGAGGGAGAGATGGAGTAGAGGATATGTGTGTGAGAGAGGGAGAGGGAGAGGGAGAGAGAGAGAGATCGGGATTGAGGGCATGTGTGTGAGAGAGGGAGAGAGAGAGGTTGATGGTGTGAGAGAGGGGAGAGAGAGGTTGATGTGTGAGAGAGAGGAAGAGGAAAAGAGAGAGAGAGGTTGTAGTGTGAGAGAGAGGAAGAGGGAAAGAGGTTGTGGTGTGAGAGAGAGGAAGAGCGAAAGAGAGAGAGAGAGGTTGACGGTGTGAGAGAGAGGAAGAGGGAAAGAGAGAGAGGTTGATGGTGTGAGAGAGAGGAAGAGGGAAAGAGCAAGAGAGAGGTTGATGGTGTGAGAGAGAGGAAGAGGGAAAGAGAGAGAGAGGTTGATGGTGTGAGAGAGAGGAAGAGGGAAAGAGCAAGAGAGAGGTTGATGGTGTGAGAGAGAGGAAGAGGGAAAGAGAGAGAGAGGTTGATGGTGTGAGAGAGAGGAAGAGGGAAAGAGGGAGATAGAGGTTGATGGTGTGAGAGAGAGGAAGAGGGAAAGAGAGAGAGAGGTTGATGGTGTGAGAGAGAGGAAGAGGGAAAGAGGGAGATAGAGGTTGATGGTGTGAGAGAGAGATGTGCAATGGGGAGTGGGGGTTGGAGAACAATCGAGGAATAATGGTTAGAATACATGTGGAAGATTAATGAGCACAGAGGCACTGATGAAGATAATTAATTGAGCGCAGAGGGGAAGATTTGTGTACAACTGTATCCCACCTCCTACGATAGGGCGGGGGGGGGGGGGGGGGGGTGCCCCCACTTATTCCCTAATTATGGGAGCTGAATTAGACGCCGGAGTGGGGGGGGGGGGGGGGGGGGTTCAGGTCCGCATTGGCCCTGTGACAGTGGCTACGCGGTTATCGGTACAGCACCATTGCTAGCGCCTAACCCAAATCCTATTCTGGGCTGGGCCTGTGGTGACACACATTAGCACACACGCGCTGTTGCATTGTGGGGGATACTGTACTGAAGCGCACCAGCGTTCTCATGCACAGAACGAGAGCAGTGAGGGCGAGGGCAGCCAATAAAAAGAATCAGGAGAAGCAGAGAACACGGTGCCTCTAAACAGATCATCACCCCAGAATTATTTCAGTATTTCATAATTAACAGGCACACAAAAAATCTTTGATAACAATCTCCCAGCCTACATTAAATCTTTTTTTTTTAAATGTAATTCTGAAATATCCTGGAGAAAGCTTTAAAAAGTAAACCAGCTTCTTTCGTTTACAGTTATAAGTAATATAATTTCATATAATTTGCGAGTAACCACAATGAAATAAAAAATGACTTGGCTGAATATTTAAACTGGCCCGGTTGTCAATCACGCTCAGTTCCAGGACAGCCAATCAGCCAGTGTCCTTTCAGCCCTTTCTAATTTGCCCCTCACCCACCAGGTTGGGATGACAAGGCCCCTGTGTGGGGCGTGCAGGTTAACCAAAAACATTACTCACCACTGAAGCCCCCCCCCCCCCCCCACAGGCCCCGCCCCCCCTCTGTTACCCCACCAGGTTAGGATGACAAGGCCCCTGTGTGGGGCGAGCAGGTTAACCAAAAACATTACTCACCACTGAAGCCCCGCCCCCTTGTTACCCCACCCCTCATTTTTTGCGTTGCACTCAAGCAATCAGCCAATCAGTGATTGATGGCGTCTGACAGGCCGATGGCGCCATTCCTGGCGGTAATTTGTCTCTTATTTGTCACGCGGGAGTCCGGAATTCGCCCGTTTCTTATTTTTATGGAACGGAAAAGGGGTGGGTGGGCCCGGGGGGGGGGGGGGGGGGGGGGCTCAGGGGGGCTTGGGCTGCTGAGTGGCTCATCCGGCTAAAACCTCAAGTTCAAGGGGGGCGTGCAGGTTAACCAAAAAACATTACTAACCACAGAAGCCCCCCCCCCCCTCCCCCCGCCCATTACCCCACGCTTCATTTTTTGCTTTGCACTCAAGCAGGAAATCGGGGTGCGGCGGGTGGGGGGGTTGGGCTGCCGAGTGGCTCATCCGGCTAAAACCTTGAGTTTAGCGATGCGCGCCACTCTTTTAACTAAGGGGAAAAAAGAGGAGGCAGCGACAGAGAGAGAGAGAGAGAGGTAATAAAAGAGAGAAAGACGTGTTGCACTTTCTCCACCGTGGGTGTGCATTCCAAATCAAACCCCTGCTTTTTTTTCTCTCTCTCTCTCTCCACGCTCGCAGGGCGACGACTGCGGAATATTACCCCCAGACTGAGGTTTCACGGCCCGTGTAACGCCGGGCCAGCCTTCGCCGCGACCGCATTATCGGATTGGCTGTTAAACTGCCATCGACGGCGACGGCTTGTTTATCTGAGCATCGATTACCGACGTTCGGCGGGGCCCGATCTGTTACCGCGGTTACCGCGCGTCGACAGAAAAAGGAAACTCTGTAGCCGCGGAGCCCCCAGATATGATTTACGGTAATTAAAAATCAACACCCAGACCTTAAATCTGCTCGGGCTCCCGTGGTTTTGCACTTTGCGCTGACTCGGCAGGTTCAGCCGTAACCGTATCCGAACAAGGGGGGGGGGGGGGGGGGG